>JARJDT010002268.1:0-15304 GCA_030264655.1 Leptusa sp. GC000079
TCTCGGAGAACCTCGCCAATCCCAGCCACATGATGTCCTTTGTGCTGGTGGTGACGTTCTGGGTGTCGTGGACGCCCTTCATCGCCGTCAAGATCTACGAGTACATTTGGACGGTGAAGCTGACGCATCCGTTCCTCCACTTTGGCGTCGTGTGGATCGGCTTCATGAACTGCTTCTGGAAGTCGATCATCATCGTCACCATGAGTCCGCAGTTCCGGCTGGCGTTGCGCATCTTCTGCATGACGATCTGCTGCCGGTACAAGGGGCGCATGCAGGCCGAGCTCATAGGCATGGAGGCTGATGACTGACTACCCACCACTAGCGCCATCAGGCGGCCGGAGCGCGCCGCACTTTGTGGCCATTTGCTCGGATTGCCATTCCGCATCCCGTTGACGGGGCTGATTTTCAGCGACTATGACTACATTGCTAGCAAGTTGCGCACGTGGCTGCACGCCACCAAGCGGCAGACGCCGCCGAGTGTGTCGCAATGAAATTCCACTTTTAAGACATACATAGCAATTAAAACTAAACAATCGAAGCATAATAACTATAAAACTAATTTTAAGTAAGCAGAAAATACCTAAAATATTGAAACCTAACCTAAACCTAAGAATTTGACCAATCAGAATCCCCTCTAGCAGCGCCATCTTTGAGTGGATGGAGGAAACTCCGAGGAGTATTCTGAGTGGTCCATCTATGAGTAGCTATTTTGAGTAATAAGGTTCGGTTAACGTATTAATTTGTATATTAATCTGAAAAAGACGCTTATCATCACTGTGACTAGGTTGTAAAGAAATATGAAAAACAGAGTACATAAAATTACCACAGATATATTGTAGACGTTGAATAGTTTTTAATTACCAACATAATTAGTCTTAGATCTCGTTGTAGATAGTTAATCAATATCGCATAGACGTAGCAATCTAAAGTTAGTGATTCTTAGACAGAGATACAATTGATTCGTTGTTATAAATTCATGTGTAAACTAAAGAAAAAGAAAGCAAAGCAGTCAATTATTAATTAATCATTACTTATAGTTTTTATTACAATGACTAGTTTGTCGGACGATGAATAACTGTGGGTAAGTGTTCTAAATTATTAACAACTTTGACTTCTTGTACATTCAACATCAAGCACATCAAAACAGATAAATCAATGAAATTAACGAAATTCTAAACTGTTTTCGTTGCGTCTTTTGAACAAGAGATGGCGACTATTTAACACCAACTAACTAATCAAATATTTGCTTTATATTAACTCCTAATCTAACTAATAGTAAACGTGGCTATAATTAGTACAGTTTGTCTCCGGATCGTTTGGACCAGTGACAATTATCTGATTGGACAGCTCACAACGCGAAAATTACTCGTTCGGAATAGAATCGAGCATGAAGGTCAAACTGCTTGCAGAAAGAGTGCTATGCGCGCACCTCAAACCGTTCAAGTTGCGTGACCTTGATGCTCGATTCTACGGCGAACGAGCTTTGACTTTTGAAAAAAATTTGGAAAATAGTCGGAAATCTTATAAATCATAAATTAAACTATTTGAAAATTGATTAATTGTAAATTTTAATTTAGTTAAATCGAGTACAATTACGAATTATAGTTATAAATTTAAATTCGTATAGTTATCCGTTACCAGTGCATTTCATTTATATGCAACCCAAAGCGCATTAACTATTTCGTTGTGAGGCGTCCATTTAATTAAAAGTCAATGGTTTGGACAACAGGAAAAACAATCGGGTGACATACGGTACAATAACTAGTTTGCTCTAAAAAGAATATGTGCCATTTTGAAAGTACATTTTGTAAATAATTTCTCTTCACATACTTAATTCAAGTCTTTTAATAATTAGCGCGTAATTTAATATTAGCATTTAGTTCATTACTTAAATAATATGCTAAGAGCTAAGATTAATTATGCTAAGAAATCAATGTGTAAAAATAAAACTCAAACAATTTGGACACAAACCAAAAATGCAACGAATCTTTTAAACCTCTTAAGTTTTGCTTTATGATGAAATGGACTAATCGCAATTATATATTCATATACGTAAAAAGATACGTTTTAATTCAAATCGACAAAGCAATCATCAAAGTTTTATTTGAGCCGTGCGATTGACGACGTCAAATGTTACCCAGACAATTTTAACTAACCTAACGTGTTATTAGAAGCAAAGTTAAACTAGATCATTACAAATTATTATCAAAACGAGGACTGTCGTTTTCCCACAATGAAAAACGCTCAATCAATACCTTGTTAAATTTTCTATGTAAAAAAAGCTGACTTTGAAGCGAAAACACAATCAAATTTTGTCGCGAATGGCGAACGAAAATCAAATGCAAACTAAAATGCAAAAGTCCACAAGCACACACGATGACAACAATGCTGGGTAACTTGATTAATTAACATTTTTATTCAATTAGCTAGCCTAAACTTACTTCTCTACACTGCGATTATTATTTAATGAAATTGTATAATAGGCAACCAAATATACACATGTCTACAATATGTGTATATTTGGTTGCCTATTATAAATTTCATTAAATAATGATCGCAGTGTATTTCGATACTTATTAAAATAAATCTATAACTATGGCATGTTTTACTATTAGATTGTAGGACAATCTCGTTCGTTTTTATCGTTGATGTAAAACAATAACATCGCGGAAATTTGAAATTCAGCATACTATCTATAAATTTAAATAATAATTATGAAAATCTCTCGGTAGAAACAGCAGTAAATAGAGTTGTGAAAAAAAAACGATTGCAATGAAAAATGTGTAATAAATGCAAAATAATAAAAAAATATCAGGTATACTTGAAAAGTCTTAAAAATGTAATTAAATAATTCGAATAATATATTTTTATAGAACAGATGTAATTTGTAATTGATTGAAGTCAAGAATTAATTAAATTTTAACGTTCAACAAGAATTACATGTTTCAAGTAATATGCAATCACGTTTGATATTTGCTACTTTACCAAATTTGAATCGTGAAAGAATTTTACGAATATTCAGCAATATGCAATTAAACATTCAAATTTTAATAATGTGTAAAATTGTGAATAGCAAAAGTCTATTTTAACAAGAAAAAAAAATTGCAAATGCAAAAAAACCCACGAGCAAAATAAAGTTGTTCAAGTTTCTGCTTCATCGACGTGTTAGCTTTAGAATAGAATAGTATGATACGAGGGCGGCAAAGATAGTTTACCGCCCGGGTGTCATTCAATATTTTTTCGCCTACCTTTACTACTTCAATTAAACAAAACAAATCGCTAACAAGAAATCTCATTTTTATTGATCATGATACAACAAGAAATTCACTAGTTGAAGTTGCCTATATTCGATAATACACTATTAAATTTCGAGCGCGCCACCTATTAACTACTAGACAAACTTGCGTTGTGGGCGTTTACGCAGGTAGGCGAAAAAATAAATAAAAGTTGTTGTTAACGAATACGAAATTTAAATTATCGCCCTGTATGTGCGCTCTAATCTTGGCTTATGCAGCAATTCCTATGAATATCATGCAATCATTATGTTAAACTTTTAAATAATCAACAACAACAACAACAACAAGAAACTAACGATTATTTCAATCAGCATATGCATATTATGAATTTAATTAGCGCGTTGATTCTGTTGGATTATTTAAAAGTTTTCGAACGAAGCAAACATTTATCGAAGATGCGTTTTCGTAATTAACTTTGATTGTTTACGTTGACGAATTTGTACACAACCTGCTGAATCAAAGGTGCAGGCGGCAATTTGTTTCCAAAATGGCCTATATTATAATTATTCACAATGATGAAACATGCATTATTATAGCAAAGAGAAATTAATCGACAAACTCATAAACGTATCTAATCAATTATAATCGCTATTCCGAACACTCATTATTTCGACTTATACATTCTTCAACGCATGTAAATCGTTGAACGTTCTACTTACTTGTGTGTGCATGCAATGCAATATGTAACAAAAATACACTAAGCTGCGAAATAGACACGATTTAAACACATCATGTTGTTTTTGTAATTATTTAATTTATGCAATTAATTTATAATTAACAATAACAAATGAATTAAACTATCATATTATGCGTTCATTTTAATTATTTGCGAAATGCAAATTGCGAATTTTCGTTTCCTAATGAAGAATGCAAAGTCAATAAATTGTTGTGCTACACGCCGCGACGCGGCGCCAACACACTTGCATCTGAGTAATCGGTTTCTTCCACTTCTCATTCGCAATTTCTCTAACTCGACTTATTGAAGGTCTGAGGCGCGCCGCGCCACGCGCTTAAAAAGAAAGAAATTAATTAATTAATAAATAATAAAAAAATAATAAATAATTAAATAAATTTTAAAAAAAAGAATAATTTTTTTTTGTTAATTAATTTATTAAATATATTATTTTTATTATATTATTAGCCTACTAAAGACCATAAAAGTTTTTTAAGGTTTCAATTAATAAATTTAAAAAAAAAATTGTTTTTCTCGCTTACTTCTCGTAATAATCCAAAACCAGGTTGGAAAATTCTATTTTCAGCCCGAGGGCGTTACTGGCGTTTACTATTCCGGTTAGTAGATGGCGCTTTGAACGAAATTGATTTAAAATATTTACCTACAATTAAAGTATAAAAATTTCCATATTTATTGGATATTTAATTAAATTGTTTATGTCTATTTCGCAGGTCTTAATTTTTTTACCTATTCAACACTTTGAAAAAAATAAATAAATAAACGCATTTATATTAACGAATACTATCAGTGTCTATTTATATTTAATTGTATCTCTTTCAACATTCATAATAATATTAATATTGCGCCTAATTTATTATTATATTTAATTATATTAAAACGCAATTAGTCCGGGCCATTCTTTAACGAAATGATTAGCTAGGTAGATAAGTGTAAAACGAAATAAACGCCAACGCAATCAGAACGAATATATTTGAATTTCTTCTCGCAACAATCAAACAATCATTTTTTATAGACAATTTTAACACTTATTTTCAACAAGAATAAAAAAAGAAATAAACGAAAACACTTTTATTAATATTGTATAGCTGATGCAAAAATAGAAAAATAAACCGATTTTAAACTTTGATAAATGTGCTTTTAACATGTTCGTCGTGTAAGCGCGTTCAAACACGTAACATGTGTAAGTTAACATGTGAAATTACATCATTTAATTTTTTCTACAACATTATTTCACTTTGCATTGCATTAATTATTATTATTATCGCTAATACTGTAAATTGTAAGATGACTACATGTAGATACAAGCTGCGCTAATTATGATTACAATTATTATAAATAAAATGTACGCAATTATAACGATAACAAGAGTAACTATTACAAGTACTATCAACGTATATTAATACATTTCTCTAATAATCTCTTACATTATTACCTAATAATTATGAAAATAAATCACTTGATGAAAGACGACTAATTACAATATTTAATTAATAGAATACATATTGAAAACTTACGAGCGTTTTTATTATTACTTTCTAACATTAACGTTATTATTATCAAAGCTGTGTAATTGCTCTGTGTAAGTAACTCATTTTAATTGCGCCAAATCTGCGTAAAATTTTAATGCAAAAAAAAACAATTGTAGGCAACGCGAACGCGAAAAACACAATGATAAGGTAAACGTGAAGGGTAAATTAGAATCAAACAACACAAAAAAAAACGGTTAGGAAGTATATTATTCTAAAAACGAAAAACGGAAACAAAAGAAATATGTACTAGAAATGTATTTTTGTGTGTGGAAAACGGTACGAAAGAAATTAGAAACGGAATAAGAATGAGAATGTGCTGGATTTTTTAGATTGTAAATAAACATAAATAACTATTAATCAATTATTATGATGAAACAAAAAAAAATATTACTGAGATAAATAAAAATAGAAATGTTTGTTATGCTCAAGGGGAGACTCGTTATTTTCAGACATTTTCGATAATTTGTCCTTCTTTATCCTTACTGTTACCTTTCTTAACCTTAGCACTCTTGTTTCTGTTTTTGATATTATTCGCTGTTTCTTGACCATTTTTGGATTTTTCTTCATTGTTGTTGTTGTTTTTGTTAACGTTTGAATTGTTAGCAAAAACAGTGGAAAGTTTCGCCAGCGAGCCAACAGCTTTGAATCGCGTCTGTGCCTTTTGTTTCCCCACCTTTTTCGCCCACTCCTGATCACGGGACGGCATTTGCGCAAGATACGCGTTCATATCGTCCTTGGCTGGATCCAAGATGGCGAGCACTGAAACACATCCGTCAACCGTGCCTAAAACTAGTGCCCTACCGTCAGTGGTGCTTTCGATTGATGTCAATTCAGCGGAACAACGATAATTTGCTATCATTTCGGAATCATTTGTTCTGCAACAGGTAAGCAAGCAATTTTAAGATTACAACTTCGGTTACAACTGTACAGGTCCTTTTTTGTTCGCATGCCACCTGCGCAAGCCAACTGCGCAAGCCAATTTTTTAATGCAACTACCTTAGAGCATTTATACTACTGAGTGTGCTTTGGCATTTTTGATTCATGTTAAAAATTTAGTTCTTTCGATGGCGCTTTCTGACTTTTCTGTGTTTGAATTTTCTATGTCTATCAGTTTGTAGGAGATAAACAATATTTGCCTTGCATTCAACGTGAACAGCTCCCTCCAAGTAAGTCAATACTCTAAGGTAACGGCCAACTTGACGCCCATATTTCACGCAACCCAAATAACAATTTGCACAGTTAAGCTTGCGCAAGTGGCATAAGTGTTTTACGAGACGTTCCTGTAATCAACAAGTTTACCTGAAAACTCGAAGTGTTTTCTTGCCACTGTGATAGTACAAAACATATTCATCAGTTTTATTAAACATACAAATGATTGAAAAGACCCCTTCGGCGACTTTCGGAATAAAAGTCTTTTCAGTCTGGCCTTTCCTCAACTCAATCAGTTCGAGGCCACCACGAGCAGGTGCGTAAAGCCCATATTTCCCATCTTTCGTACAAATACCACTCCATTTCGGTACACTACGCACATGTTTCTTTGTCTTAATATCAATTATCGCCGTCTTATCAGTTGCAACAACCCCAACGAGAGTCGGCTTGATGGGCAGAGCAACCAACCCATTGATATCTTTAATCCCGCTTGCTTTCAAGCCGACTTTAGCAACAAAAGCCCCTGTTTTAAGATTATGTACAAAGACACAGTCGCGATTTGTCTTGGTCTCAGCTCCGGCCACCACCAAGTTCTGGTTATCACTTGTTATCACCCCGCATCGAAAGGGGACACCCGTAATCGATCGCACACTATAAGTGAACGAATATTCTTTATCCCCATCTGGTATGTTTCTAACCACGACTGTCGCATCAGTTTTTAGGACATCGCAACCGGGTGGATTGCTAGGTTTCGAAATGGTCAGCACTTTGGTACCGTCGTCCAAGAGCGTCAGTTGCTTGATACCAGGTTGGTCAACTTTGAACGAAACTTGTTCGGTTAACCGGAACCAAAATATCAAGTGACCAGATTCGGCCGAAATTATGTACCGTCCATCAGGGGTGATTTGTGCGTGGGTCACTATCGCCCCGAGGGGACTGTCCGCCAATTTCGCCAGGAGTTTGCCAATGCGCAGGTCCCATACGCCTACGCAGTTCCTCGTTGCTGTCACAGCAAGGCTCAGATCCGCCGAAAGACAGATGGCGTCCACTTGCAGTTCATGCCTGTCTATAGATAGATGGTAAAAATTACGACAGTGGCGCCACCCAAAGCTTTTAGATAGACATTATTCAATTTTAAAAATTGTTGAAAATCGTGTCTATCTGAAAGTTTCAAATTTCGCCACTGGCGCTGCAGTCGGTTAATTTTGCTTACCTATAGCGTGCACTTGCTCGAAGATATTGTTAATGTTCCACACTTTGACCGAACGGTCGATGGACGCGGTGACAATGCTATTCCAGTTGCCTATCGTCAGCGGTTCGAGCTGTATGATGCGCCCGAAGTGCGCGTCCAGGACCTTCATAAGTTTGCACGTGAGGACATCCCACACGTAGAGGTTCTTGCGCACACCGGCGATGGCATAATTCTTTTGGGCACTCAAAACGATCGAGTTGGAACGCAACATTTTCGTCGTTATATTGCGGGTTGCATACGGCAGAGATAACACGATGGGTTGTTGCGAGATACGTTCGGTCAACTCTGGGTTTAAGTCCCAGATAACGAAACCGTTGCTTGTTGTGGCGAACAAGACGTGTTCGTCTTTGTCCAGTTTAAGCTGGAGGATTATCTCGATATCGTCACTTGGTGTTCTCTCCAAGTCGTGAGATTTCTGCCAAGTTTTCGACTCGCGGTGCAAAGAATATTGCGATATTGCGTAGTTATCTGTGTTTGTGCACGTGAATATTGACTGGTTGTTTCTTGTTATGGCAATTGCACTGTGGTACTCAAACGGTTCATATTCGATTCCTTCGTAGTGGTATTCCAAGAGCATTTTGTCATCGTCGATGTCTTCCGTCCAATAGATAATTCTGTAGTTTTTGATGTCGAAGAAATGCATACTTAAAATAGCCCATTCTGTGTCCATGTAAATACCCTCTTTGGTTTCCAGGACATTGCCACGCATATCGTAAGCCACCCATGTTTTTTGACCGTAAATAAACAAGTTATGGTTAAGCAGAAAGACGCCGACGACGGGCAGAATTTCTTTGACATTTTCCTCATCTTTAGCTTTCTCTTTTTCGGTGTCTTTGGTGCTTTCCTTGTTATTATTGCGATCTTTGCCCTTTTCGCAAGGTTCTTGCTCAATTTCTTCTTCTTTGATGAGGTTTATTGGATTATTGATCAAGATAAACTCGCTGGTTAACATATTAAGAAGCACGGTCTGAAAAGAATTGTCGCCATTTTAGGAAATGTTTTTTTTTTTTTTTTGAAAAAATACTTGATAGTTGTTGGTATATGCAGCAGCCCACTTGTTGTCAGGACTAAGAACCAATTCCTGTAAATATATTAATTATGGAAGAAGAAGACTATTCGATTTTGAGACAAAAAACGATCAAATCGATTCATAGTTATTGGTTTAAAAACAGGAAATTTGATCAAATTATTAAACAACTTTACCTGTAAAATACCCTCGATATTGGGGTTAACATCACGTGTGAGGTCGCTCGTTGACAAATCCCAAGTGATAAACCTATTGGAAATGGACACAACGAAGCGATAATCAGAAGTCAAACAAATGGAAAAAACCGCAAACTGATGTCCTTCCAAGGAGTACTTCAAAGGTCCTCCAGGCGTATGCGAACAGTGATACAACGGCATCAGCGCACATTGTTGCGCGCCTTTAAGATCGCAATCGTTGAGCAACATTTTAATATTGGAATTCGTCGCAACTTCCGGCAGTAACCGGCCGACAAGCTGCGGCGCCAACATATCCGGATATGTCCCCAAGACGGCGCCACCTAAGCGCAGCGCATCCGCAACCAGCATAAGTTCGCGTCTCGCCTCTTTGCTCTCGATGTGCGTCGACGCGTCTTCGTAATCCGACAGCAATGCTTGCAGCGGGCAACTGCACAGTTTCCGGTGCAACCACTCATAGTTGAACAAGACATTCTCGTACAAATCTTTGAACCGTTTCGAGCGCACCAGATGAAAGGGCAGTTCGCCAAATTTGCGCAAATTGTAACGCGTCACCGAACCATCCTTGCCGGCAAAGACGAGCGGTTGCAAGGGGACCTTCCGGTCGGCGATGCCTTCCTTATCGGCGAGATTAAACCGGTGTCGCTGAATTTCGGTGTACTTGAAGGGCTTCGGATTGCCGCCACCCCAAATGCCCAGATAATAATCGGCGATCATTGAGTGGAAATAGAGGGCCATGTTCTGATTCTTGAAGTATCGCTCTTTGGCCGTGTCGCGGAATTGCCTATGGTACCAGTTCATGACACTAACGCCATCTGCCTCGCGTTCTGACAAGTAGTTGGGCAAGTCGTTGCGGATGCGCGTCCATAAAAGTGGTGGGATTCGGCGAACTGGAGGCATGTGATATTGGTAAACGTCGTCCAAGACTTTGTCGTCCAGGGAGATCAAGTCTTCGAGTTCGCTCTCGGATAGGCCGCTCTTTGCGGCTGTTATGTAAGCCAAGGCGTGAAACACCAGCAAGCGGCCGTGTTGTTTCTCAATGCGTTCGAACAACATCATTATGGAATCCATAACGGTTGATGCTAAATGCGTGTCTTGGGGTTTCGTGTAACTTCGCCATCGGCACACTTCGGCAAAGACGAGTTTGATGAAGATGGGCAACGAACACTTCTCGATTGCGTTCGAGACGAGACGCCATTGGTAGTTTGACAGGTCGCGACATGCTTTCTGCATCCACATTCTAAACATTTCGGGCATGTTTTAAGCTATTAATCGAGTTTTTTTGAGAGGCAACTTACTTCATGACGCGCATTGCGAGATCTTCACCCAAAGGTAAGACATTTAAAAAATTATCACCTTCGATCATTTTTGTCAGAATGTGATATTCTTTGGACACTTCTGGATTGTTTTCTTCATTTGCGCAAGTTACAATAATCTAAAATTTTTTAGAGTTAATTTACTCTTGAAAATCTTCATTCGTGCTGGTGTTGGGTTTCACGAGACACGAAATCTTGTAAAATTGAGGTATTTCTTGTCTTGTCTTGATAAATCAAGTTAGGAAATTTAGTTAGTCTTGTTTTGAAATTTAATCTTGTCTTGCCTAGATTTTTCCATACCACATCTTATTCTTTCTAATTTTCTCGAAATCAAGACGAACATTCTTGAAATCAAGACTCGCGAAACAACGAAACGTAAAACATATCTATGGTAGATCAAGATTTATTGTTCAGCAATTTTAGATTTTGATTTTCTGCAAAATTTAGACTAAGAAAAATGTTGTTTTAAAAATTTAAATTCCAAATTTGGCAGAAATTGAGAATTCTGAATAAAAAATGTGAATCTTGCTGATTTAGTGAGTTGTCTTGAATTTTCGACAACACCAAGACAAGATTTCTTGACTATCATGAGATTGGGACTCACAAGACACAACACAAGAAGTCTTGTCTTGAATTGGACTTTTCGTCTTGTCTTGAAATTTCTCGATATTTCTTTTCTGAATTCTTAAAAAACTCAAGATTCTCGTCCAACCCTAATCAAGATTCTCGTGAAACCCCAAAATCAGTTACTTTGCAATGAGGTGGAAGCCGAGTCGGCAACCAAGAAACTTTATTTCCGGTACTAGAACCACATAACTGGTCCACAGAGTCCAGAAAAAAGAACATCGGTTGCTCCTTGGTAGCCATCGTCAACAATTGCTTGAAGTGCGCCGTCAGCGGCACCAAATCATCGGGAATAGTCTCAAAAGCAATCATGAAATTATACGATATCTGCTGACATATCGAGATTAAAGTCGGTGTCAATGCACTGGAATCAGGTGTTGTCCCCAAGTATCTAATAAGACTCAGCGGTTTAACACCTTCGAACCAGTTATTCGAAGTGGACAGCGCGGCACTTTTCGACAACAAAGAAGTTTTCCCGCAACCACCTTCGCCATACAACACAAACGGTTTATCATCATCGCCCAACATGTATTGACGGATCTGTTCGAGTTCTTCATCACGTCCGTAAAACACTTTGACTGAATTATTGCAAGCATGAAGATGCTGCAAAATTTCGGTTATGATTTGTCCCTGAGGACTCGAATCCTCTTTGCGCATCGCCCGATCGACGAGTTTGACAATATTTTTGTAGAAATGCGTGATAAAGTTCTTCAGGTACTCGCCATGCGTCTCGGTGTCGAGCCCTTCGCGCCCTATCCATTCAACATTATACTTTTCGAAATTTGACGTCTCAATCTTATTCGGAAGACGTTCGTCCCGCAAGTTTGCTAGTAACTTGCACGATTCCAAGTCGAGACTTCTGTTGATTATGTCGACGAAAAGCGACGCCTTCTTAAGATTCTGCAGGTTTATGTTGTTGATGTATCGGACGTAACCCAAACAATGGTTTTTGGTGTTTTTCACGTTGAGCACGCCGTTGATTACTTCGCGTTCGGTGACGGACATGAAATAGTTGTGCATATCTTCGGCGGACATTTTGCCTTGTTCGCAGAGGGAACTCGACGCTTTGCGAAACATTTTTTGGAATTTTTCCAAAGTGCCCCACCAGACTGCTTGGTCTTCAGCTTGCAGTTTTGGTATGCGTTTATTGTTGAAATTGATTAATATCGATGAGATGGGTTGCAAAACTGACACTGGGGGCACGGCATTCGCGTCTTTTTTATACCAAGTGTCTATTAAGGACGCATCGTTTCCGGTTGCAATCAATTCTTCCCGAATTAACATCAATTCTGAGGTCAGAATATATGTTGGGATAGGTCGATAGCCATATTTTTGACCCAAAAACACCTTGAAAGTTTAATTTTAGAAAAAAATTTAAGTTGAAAATTTCAGAGACCAAAAATCCTTGGATTTTTCTCATAGACTATTGACGCAGAATAAGCGTTATAAGCTGGCGACAAGATGAGTGCGACAAGGATAGAGCTAATTTGGGCAAAATTTCAAGTTTGCTTGATTAGTTGCCTATAGTTGTTCAAACTCCGAATTCAGAATTTGAATATTAGAATTTCTTTAACATTAGGCAATACTGTATACAGGAATGTGTAATGAGTTGCCTAGTTTTGCCCTAATTAGCCATATCTTTGTCGCACACATGTTGTCGCCAATTTGCTGCGTCATTTGTGATTTTCTAGATTTCTGATTGGTCTCTGAAGTTTTTGTAAGTTTTGAGGCAATTTACAACAAAGTTGGGACCCATGGAAAGACGCTGACAATTCTGAATTTCGCGCATACACAGCTCGGTTGTCATGTGGTCATCTGTTGCTTCATCTCGCACACCCCAACGCATATCCACGACCTGCATTTGCATATTTCAATTTAATGCCCAACATGACCTTCGATTAAAATGTATTGCTAAAGTCTAAAAGGGTGCGATTTCAATGCCATCTACGGAGTGTTCCAGAAACAAACTTTTATGTTTTTATTATTTTAAACAGATCTGGTAATGTTATTTTAAGTGCAGTCGCAGACATTAATTCGATTGATTAATGATTCAAACATTCAAAAAAAATTATGAATAAAACATAAATTGAAAATATTCAGTTTGTAAGGGTTCGTGTTATCATGTTATAAACTCTTTGTACAAGAAACAAGACAGGTAAGTTATCATTGATCTGAAAACTTTGGTACCATGCGGTACCAAGTACACTCATTCCAAATTTTGACCCATTTTGTCTAAGTTTAACTTAGTGCCGGAATCGATTTGTGTTTTCGGTTCGCCGAAATTAGCAATATTTGTGCAAATTTACTGTTTAAAACATTAAAATCGCATGCAATTTGCAGCACTTACTTGAAACTCAAGACCGTGTTTTTCTCGGCAATAGTCTTTAATACGCGGATAACATTTTGCCATCAATGTATTACGTTCCATTGTTGTATCTTAATAAATTATTTAAAAAATTATTGCAAAATTTGTTTTAATAATTGTTTTGAAATAAATTATTTTACCTGTAAAAGTGGAGCTTGTAAAAATGCGCACAATTTTTGAACTCACTGGCGGCAATTTTGCCAAACTGCCGGCGAAAATTGTATCTACTGTTTTCTCATCCATGATTGATTATAGGAATTACAATTCAATTAATTTATTGTGGAGATTTTCAGAACAATGGAAATGTAGTGTTGAAAGTTGAAAAGTTAGGCAACAACTAACACCGAATGGCGTGTTCTGTTCTATTTATGCTCGGAAAATTCAAAGGATAACGAAATGTTGTTCGTGAGTTGCAAATTTGCTCAAATCGATATCCACACTTAGTCATTGAGCTTCACTTAGTCTACTCATTTTTTCAGTTAGTCGCGTAAAGTTATACTTTCTAGTTCTAGTGCAAAAAATAAACTATTTTTATTTTATCTCCAAAAAGTATGTTGGGTTGCCTGTATGATAGTAAGACCGCAATTACATATTTTAAAATAATGAAATTGTACAAGTGGGACATTAATCAAAGAAACAAAAATTATATTAACAAAAACAAATAGATTTAAATAAAAAATTTATAAAAAAAAAATTAAACGTAAACAAAGAAAATGCAACTTTACAGACTCTTATCAAAAAATAGTTCTTATAAACAATCCGATTTTTAACGCGCCAAAGTTGAGATTTTATCAATGTTATCAAAAATAAAGCAAAGTCATATTGATTTCAAACAAAAATTCATGCCCGAAATTGTTATTAAATTGTAAACAAGAAAAACAAAATGAAAGCAAAATACATCGTTTACATAATTTTGACGTTAATTAACGCATCAACATTGCAAAAACACAATTTCAACCCGTACAGTCTCTACTTGCAAACATCATTAGTGGCCGAAACCAGCGTGCAGACCAACAAGAATTGTTTCTGCGTGCCGTACTGGCAATGCAAAGAAGACTTTGTCGGTTTGGTCGACGATGGCTCCGACATTATTGATATCAGAGTGTACGACACGGAGGACGAGCAAACAAACGAAACAGAAGGAGAAGGCACCGATCAAGACGACGAATGCACTGGTGATTTCGACGTGTGTTGCGAAGTGCAATGTGGCAAACTGGGCAGCACCAATGCATCGTTGATTGGAGACACAATGGCGTATCGGATAATGAACGAGAATGCTCCAAGCATGGCGAATTTCGGTGAGTTTCCTTGGATGTTGGGCTTGTTGCAAGACCGCGTTTACAAATGTGGAGCATCGTTGATTCACCCACAAGTTGCGATAACAGCCGGGCATTGTGTGACCAATGGCGGAGTGTTCAAAGTGCGCGCGGGGGAATTCGATTGGGCTAATCAGGAAGAACCATTGCCTCATCAGGATCGTCTCACACAAAAAGTATCTATTTGATTCGAAATCATTTAAATCACAATTGAAATTTTATATAAATATCGAGAACCGGAAGTTATCCCCACTCCTTGTGTAGCATGATATATGCAGCCAACAGAACATATCAAAATTTGGGTTTCACGAGACAAGAATTTCTTGTCTTGAATTGGACTTCCTGTCTTGTTTTGAAATATCAAGACAAGAAATTGGGGTTTCTCGTCTTGCAATTTTTATTCATTAATTTTCGTTAAATTTTTTGAAAATTCTCGAAATTTCTTGATATTTCTCGGAAAATTTCTCGAAAACGTAATCTTGTTTTGTATTATTGATTTTGATATTTTATAAGTCTTGCCTTGATCTTGACGAAAATTCAAG
>JARJDT010002283.1:0-15034 GCA_030264655.1 Leptusa sp. GC000079
TCCATTCGTGAGGCGCGAAGCGCCGAACTCCCAGAGGGCAAGACACGTAACTTTTCGACCGAAGGTCGAAAAGTTGCGGGTCGGCCCGACTCATTTTTTTTCTATTTATTGTTGGATTTCCCCCACATGTTCGGCTATAGTCTAAATATGAATGTGTACCTATTTGTACAAGACGAAATAAATGGGTAAACAACAAGTGCGTGCAAAATCGATTAAATACAGAATAAAGAGCTTGTTGTTTGTTTATTGTTTATATTGCACGGGAGTTAATTAAATGGAGATGGAGCTTCTTCTAAACAGCGCAAATTGTGAACGTTCTCTTTTATGTTACCAACCAACCAACCAAACCTACGTTCGCTTTATTGAAACGCTTGCAAAACAGCAACTAGAAAGAGACTACGGGCATAATGGCAGTCGAACTGGTATTAATTATTATTCTTCGTGCTGTGTTAGAGTGTTAGTTAGGGTGCGGCACTTTAAATCGCTTTGAATTTATCTTCATTTGTCTGTTGTAAGCGCGGGCGCGCTTAATGAATAAATTGTCGAAAAGGCAATGCAATATTCATATGGGTACACAAGCGTTTTTCTCAATTTAGCCAAGGTCTAACTAATGCCGCTTTAATTAGTGAGACTCCTTTATAAAGAAAAGCACTACCATCACACAAAAATTTAGTTAGAATTTAACAAAGTTTTGGAAAAGTGCAGTTGGCCAGCCCTGCGTTTAATCTTTTGCGTTAGTCAAAGAGACCACCTTTTTTTTTATTTACTGAGCATTCAATTAGGTAAATTTCGATGGAAATCGCCATTGCCGATTATTGAATTGTTTGTTTGCGCATTCGAAAGCGCTCTTGAATGCTTGTAAAAGGGTGAAATCCTCGACAAAAGCTCTCGCACACAGCGAAAAAAGTAAATAGCTCGACGATCGTACCATTTGGCTACTCGTTCCTGAACGAAACAAAGGACTCAAGTGGAGAATTGTATAAATGGACAATTAACTTTCAGCGCGTTGTTTGCTGTTTTGTTCGTCGGCGATTATACAACCCAAAACGACGCTCGCATCATCATTATCATTACGTTCATCTCTCATCTCATCATCTTCTTATGACGGAAGATTCGAGTCAAGAAGAAGCATTACGGAAGAAACTCGAACCAAGGACAATGTAGAAAATGGTGTGTAAACTTGTGACAATGCGACAGTGACGCACATCGAACACCTTTTGTGAGCCATTATAGTTTTGCCATAAACTTTCACGCGGCTTTTCACATAATATAAACAACATACGTTTTACGTTTACAACACTTTTAACGCAACCCAGGCATTCCCCATTGTAGCTGCGCGTAAATAAATAAGAGGTTTTCATTAAGTTTGTATTACGCTTGTAAAACCTGCAGCAACAATGAACGACCACGATGACGATGAGTATAAGTAGACTATTAACAAGAGTCATCTTTGCGCATACTTAAAACTTTACTCACTCTTTTATCGTTATGTACATCATTGTCATCATTGATGATTTTGGCGTTAATAGTTAAACCACAGTTAATATAGGTATGTCAACGCATCTTATAACAACTCAAAGTTCAAAGAAAACCACAGTTTTAATATTTGACTGTATCCTTGATTTGTTTGAGATCAAGATTGAGAAAATGAAAATTGGAAATATGAAAAGTTAATCTGAGTTTAAATGAAGAAACTAGGAAACTATTTAAATAATGCATTAAAGTTAACTTAACTCCGATGAAAATTAACTTTCAGATGCACAAACTAAAACCCTATTGTGTTTTGACGATTTGGAGAAGGTTGAAAACTACTTTGTGATATACAGGGTGTTCCGTGACAAAACACCCACCGAGAACTGGCAGGTTCTGGGGCGAAAATTGAATCGAAAAGTCTAATACAAAAATGAAAAGAAAAATATATCCAATTTTCTTGGTCAACTGTGTGCATTATTATTATAAATGAAAATTCAACAAATGTCAGTGATGATTGACAATTTTACACTGTTGACCAAAAAAATTTGGAAATATTTTCTTTTCAGAATTTTTGTATGAGACTTTTCGATACAGTTTTGCCTCCAGAATTTGCCTGTTCCCGGTGGGTCTTTTGTCACGGGACACCCTGTATTTCAATTGTGAAGGTTTTTTTAACAATATCATAATTTTCCACGTAGTTTTCGGGTTTTGTGACCTAGTTTTGTTTTGTTGTCACTTTTCGTTTCGTCCCTGTGAGCTTGTAGCTTTTGACAAATATTTATGAATGCATTCTTTTATCTATTCAGACTTTGCTTTGCTTTTCCTGGTTACCAAAACTCTTTACAAAGAAAGCAAAAAACAATAAACAAAATCTATCAAACGCATAACGCATAAAAGGCCAAAACACTACGACTGTGAATAGCCAATGTGACAACTTTCAGGGCATCGATGAAATATGTATAAACGTATAAATCAAATGTTTTACGTGGTATTTTCGCTGAATATAATGCGTTCGTGTATAGGTTGAAGGAGAGGTATGTGTGGTTTTAGGACATAAATAATTCAAAACGCGCCCCTCTCATGTCGCGAGCTGTCGCTGATGTCCTGGACCCTCATTTGCGAAAGTGTCCCGTTACACCCGTTTCTTTTACATTTATCCTTCCCTTCGCAGAGCTTTACATACATGAATATATCGGACATAACTTGTACATTTATATATGATACACACTAATATGTGTTGCACGTACCACAAAGGCACTAAGGTTACGGCGAAGCCTGCTGAAAACAAGAAACGAGGGCGCGTTCTTTTATAACAAGGATACACCAGTAGCAGGTCGCATAAAAATGCCATCTCGGCAAATTAAAAGCACTTTGTGTGTGTGTTTTTAATTAAAGGCACACACTCACAATATGTGCTTGCTTCAGTTGCCTTTACGTTTGCATAATTACGTGCTTGTGTTATAACAAAATGAAAAGAATATCTGTGTTTTAAGATCTTTCTATTCATTTTTCGTCTAGGTACCTGTGCAATAAGTCGGCCCTACTATCCGAGCGGTAAGGGCCATTTTAATGCCTTAGGACGCTAATACGTTTTAGTGCCCGCAACGTAACTTTGTCTAGTAGTTAATAGGTAGCGCGCTGTAATTAAATTATTAGTGTATGATTTAATATAGACAACTTCAACTACCATTAATTTTTTTTTGTAAATTAAAGTAAATACCTTAACCAAAAGACTTTGTAAATCTTGTTAAAGATGGCTGAATAACAATAATAATGATTGCCAAAACAAACATAATTATTATCATAGTCAAAAATGTATAATTTTATTTGCTGACTTGTGCTGTCAGCAAGGAGTACAAAGCCGCGGGCCGCAAATACCGCTTTACCGCCCTCGAACGTTCTATAATGTGTATTTTAATAGTAGAACTTCGATGAACAATTTAAATGGTTCCATCCGGATCCGATGTTAAGAGTTGATATCTAGTAAGTTCCTTAAACATTTTCCAGCAATTTAACGATTTCCTTGTAAGACGCTTGACATGTAATAGTAAAGAAGTAATAGTGAACGTGAACATGATGATGTACTAAGCAAAAATCGAATAAAGTGATGTGAGCTGTTCGTCTTCATGGGGACTATGGGGATGGGGAGGTATAATGTAACTAGGTTGCACTGGCACTGGCATGGCAACAGTAAACAGGATATTAAAGATTGCTTCAAAGCTTATTTGGTAACGCGAAATTTTAGAGCTTTCACAACATCAGAGGAGTATTATATGTCGGAAGCGCGACTATGTTGCTTGCCAGCTTGCTACTTACCTGTTACACGTTCATACATAAAATAGCTGTAAGAAACGTCAAGCTGTCAGCATTTCTTTCTTCTTTGTGAATATCTATAAAATGAAAAAAAAAGTACCGAAGTACTTACGAACTGGAAATAAAAATTGCGATTGCCAGCCAGTAAACGCGTTATTTTCTATTTGCGTACGTACCTATGTGTGCGAAAACAATTAACTTTATAATTTCGGCGGAATTGAACTTGACTTATGGAAAACGTAATATTCTTGTGTTATAAACATGTTCTTTTCAGAGAAATGAGATATTTCAAATTTTAAATATAAAATGTGAAGAAACCATAGTGTTACATCTTTGGATTTTGGATACATGCAATAAAGTTCTTTGTTGCTTGTTTTCTAGAAGACGAATATCTCGGAAACACAAGGCACAAAACATGTAAACATGTAGTGATTGGGATTGCAGCTTGTAGCTGATGCAAAATCGCTTGTTTCGTATCGGCAAAGAATCAATAACGTATTCCATGCACATCTTCGATGCTCCGATCGGGATGCATAGTCTTTATCCTTGTGGTTGTGCAAGGTATTTCAATTTATATTGAGTTCGCAATTTTCTCCTCAAATATTTTAGGTTCTCAAGCAATATTGAGAATTTGCACTATATTGTCTTTTGGAAAATTACATTTTCAATTTTACAAACTTGCGGACTGATGGTTATCTTCAATTCCAAACGTTTTATTCATATTTATTATTGATTAGCTCGAATTTGTATTTATAACTCGTACATTTAGAAAGAAAATCGCTAAACTACATTTATTCATTTATTACATTAATTATTTTGTTTAATTGTTTAATGAATGTTCACTATCATTAACCACGTCCAACGGAAATCGACTCCGCTGACGCTTCATAAGGCCTTCTATGTGTCAAGTTTTGGATCAGCAATGAGCTGAAGACATATAACTTAACATTTCAATATCTCAACAACCATTGAAGATAGGACTTTTTTAAAGGAATATTGTCTTCAAAATAAGGGGCCCAATCACTAGTTTTCGTTTGAACCATCTATTATGGAACACGCTGTATATAAATTACTATAGATATCATTGTTTCGTTTGTGTTACTGAAACCCATAATTAATAAAGATTCATCATCAGAACTCATCATCAGTATCAGTGTACGGGTTACATTTTTATTTTAAGACTAAATCCTCTTCGTTCTTCCTATTTCTCTTTGTGTTTGTTCGTACAATGACACAGCACACTCATCCTTTCTTTGCTCAGATTACAAAACAGAAAACAATGTTTGGATACGGATACGATATTTAAATCTAGTTCTTTGATCTTCACCTACAGCAGTTGCCGATGTTCTGTTTGAAATTAATTACTGATACTGAAGAGAAGAGTGAAGATGTCAGTACCCCTTTTTGTCTTTCAATGCGCCTTTATTACATTTACACAGATATTAATTAACATTGTCTAACTTAATGAAATACAATTGCAGAGCAAATAAATAATTTATAGCAATTCATGTACAGCTGTATAAATATTTAAGTGAGATAAGGGTTAAAGTTTAAAGTTTTAGCATGGAAAATTGTAAATGGAAATATGAGGGATAAAGTGAGACATTCTATTTGAAAGAGTGAAACAAAATTTGCGCAATTCACATACTTACGTAGAGGTAGAATGTCAACTATACTCCCGTGAACAATTCGTCCCTTTGTATGGCATTATTAAAGTTATGATAACCATTCAAAAAACCAGATAAAACGACAACACTTGAATGAATTGCTTTTAACTTTTTTTTCTCCTTTAAAAATATCTACCACTTTTTTTTAAACAAGTTTAAATTGAAATAATCAATAAATAAATTTAATAATAAATTAGCATATTTTGACTTTTGACCCAATTAGTCTAAAGTTAATTAATTAGAGAGGAAATTGTAGAAGGATGCCCGTGATAAATATATCAGACTGCTCTATTTATCTATGTATATTTGCTTGCACTTTACATAAATTTGGCATAAACACAATAGTTCAACAACATCAATAATAGCAAACGATGCATGTATGAATAACGTGCCCAAATGGCTCAACGCGCTACGCAATTGTATTCGTTCTGCCAGAATACCCATCAGGACTAAAATAACTGTGATGCTTCTGCAACAATTTATGTTTACTCTTTTCCTATTTAGATCGCATTAAGCCTAGTTTATCATTGGAATTGCGCTAACCGTTTCCACCACATTGAAAGTGACAGCATATGAATTTACTTTTTAAGGTTCACGATAGGCCATAGCTATCGGCTTTATCCATTAAGTTGGTCAACTTTCAACTATTACGCATGCGCATATAATGAAAAGAGCTAGTAGTACGGGCCGGCACCAGGTGGCGCAATCAGCAGTTGATTTTTTGTTGATTTTATAACCTCCAAGTTATATTATCATTCGAATTCCTTCTGATTTTCCTTTGGATTTCTGCCAGCTGTTCAAAACCTTTCCCGAAAATTTTGGGTATTTCTGACGAATTATGTGTCAATCCTCAACCGACCTTAAATCTATGGCATATTGAATACAGCAATGGAACGCAATCATAAACTAAAGTTCATTTAGAAACTACAGGAACCTATTTGAATTTTCCCGCCTTAGCATAGCCTATCAGGCAGGCGGATTTTAAATGTCAACCAATCAAATATCAAAAAAATCTAGGGGCATTTGATGTACGATCCCTTTAGTTTTTAAATAAGGTATAGCTTTTAATGATATGCACACTAATTACTCAAACTGCAAGGCTCAACTAATTTCTGTGCTTCTATACATATTGTTGTTGTTGTTAATTAAATGTAAATATTAATGGTTTTTTGTGCACAAAGCACTTTTAAATAAATTTAAGCAAAACTTTAGCCCTATATGACATTTAAAATTTATGTATTTGCCAATTTTTGCGCTTATAAACTTTTTGCATATGAAACTGTCAATATTTAATGCCTTTCTTTTATAAGGCATTTCAATACGATTTTCACATCACATTGCTTCGAGTCTCATGGGTTCGTTTTCGTTTTCGCATCATGCATATGATATTCATTCCTTTAGTAAGAGAACTTGGCTATAGATACTTTTCTATTCTATAGAAGAATATTTGATGGCATTGCTGGCTTGGCTCACCAAACATGTAACATGCATGACGTGTATTTAAGAATCTACTTACCTTTTATGAATCTTGTCATCAATCAAAAGATACGTCTTTACACGTTTCCGCTTTCCATGCATTTTTTATTGACACATAAAATAATTACTTTAAAAATTGCTGTGAAAGGAGACAAAAGCCTTAAAAATGAAAAGGAAGCTAAAGGTCTTCATTAAATGTGCAGTTCGTGTAATTCGACAACAACTTGTAAGTACTTACAAACATGTGACATGGCATCGACATGCGGCAGAAGCAAACTGACCAAACTTGCAGCCTGAACGGTGAAACTTGAGATAGATAAGACGCGGGAAAATGTTCCAGGATAACCAACCATTGATATAATCATGCGCAAGAGGAAATGGTACACTCCGTTACGCAAAGTTATATTGTTAGATAACTTAGAATTGGATCAGCACTCTAAACTTACTTACCAAACCGAAGAAAGTTTGATCGTTCTTAGTTTACTTACATCTGTCTGAAAATGAACGGTGAACTTATGAGTTATCTTTTTATCAGTGACAAAAGGCAAAACTTTATAAATTATTTTACAGTTTAATCTTAAAAGTACTTAATACTAAGCAATATCATTGCACAAAACAATTATGGTCTAAAATCATCGAAGTTTATCGTATTGAATCAAATCCCAGATAAAATACAAAGTCAGAATAAGCAAATTAAATTCGACGATGATAAGTAGCATGCAGAGTCGCCTGTAGTATCTTACATGAAGAAATGGGTCAAGGGGAGGTCTCGGTGGTTCGTTAGAACTTCCTGCTGGAGGCATTGCTTGAATTCTTTAAGTTTTCTTCACATCCTTTAAAATTTCACTTGCCTAATGCTGTTTAGTCTTTCTCTGCAGCAGTTTCAATCTTGTTGAAAAATATAATTTGCTTGATTAATTCGAATTAATTTTACAAATATTACTTGTCAAAGACGACATCTCATTACGGATATTTTAATGTCAATAAATTCCAATTAGAAAAACTTTCGTCTTTTTTTGCTCAATTAGTTTCATTATACAATGTCCAATTAAACATTTTCATTTCAGGATATTTACTTACGATAAACGATCTTTCCCGCCAAATTTCCTGGCTCTAATTAAACTTGAAATTTTAACGTATTAATTGCATTTTAATTTAGAAATCTCTTCATTAAATTGTAAATATATCTGACGCATATTTTGCGAGTCTTTTAAAATTTGACTCCTGAGTTTCTGACTCCCGTTGACAGTGAGTTGTAAATCCGTTTGAGGCAAGAACAAATATTCAGTTTTCGTCTTCCGGTCTTCGTCGCGTCTTGAAAGTTTAAGTTTGTGTAGCTAAGAATGTCGGTACTTGGTATGTTTGGCGGTTAGTAGTCCATTGGCGCCCCCACTTTGCTTTCGACTAGGACTATGAAATCCTGCAGCATGCAAGTGAGGATGTGTAAGAAAATGTGTAAGCGGTTGGTAGTTGTCGTTCATGTACCATGATATCACTTAGCGCAATTCGCTGTTTGTTTATCATGTGCTGGAGTTTTAGGTCTTAGCAAACAAAATTTAATTTACTTCTTCCGTCTGAGCTCCCAGCTAAGCACAGCTTATTAAGGTGTAACATTTACTTGTGACATGCAAATATTTTTAGTTAATTTAGATTATAAATTTATTTCAAAATAACAATTTCCTCCGTGCATTATTAATAAACTTTGTCGCCCACCGGCTCCACTATGCGAGTGGTGAGTGCCGTATTAATGCTCTAGGGCGGTAAACGATAACGCAAGTTTGTCTACTAGTTAATTGGTATCGCTGTGGTAATTTAATTAATAGTGTACTATCTAATATTGGCAACTTCAACTACCATTAGATATTTGTAAATTAAAGTTGAATTAAAGTAAACACAAAACCAAAAAAATCAGAAAATCTTTATGAAAATGACTGATAACATGATAATGATGGCGAAGCGAACATAATTTTATCATAACCACTTAATACATATTTTGTTTTCGATTTCTCTTATATTTTATTGAAGTTGTAAAGGTAAGCTATCTAGAGTTTCACGAGACAAAAATTCTTGTCTTGAATTGGACTTCTTGTCTAGTCTCGAAATGTCAAGACAAGAAATTTCTTTAAATGCCTTGATATTTCTTGATATTTCTTGTATAATTTCTTTAAAAACTTAATCTTGTCTTGATCTTGTCTCGAATTTTGTCGAAATCAAGACAAGAATTCTTGAAAATCAAGACTCTCGTGAAACCTGAAAGCTATCATTACAGCTCTTTGCTGTCTGAACAGCTAACAGCAGCGGGCAGCCAACACCGCCTTAACGCCCTCGTATTATAATATGTATACTAAGCAATACTAATATGCAATAATCCGTATTGATCTCAATGGGATTGAATTGGACAAACTCAAAAAGCGCGTAAAACAAACACACTAAATTCCAACAATGCAATTAAAAAGGCAGTTAATAAATCTCGGTGATGTTTATTTTTGCTTGTTTAATATTGAAAATGTTCATAACAATCAGGTATGTACTTACCATACATGCAAATGTAATTCAGTATTTTTTAATGGAAAACGCATTTGCAGTTCTTCATTGGTTGATGGTAAACGGAATGCGTGACTGCCGACTCATTTATTCTGTAGCTCAGTGCAAACATAATATGCGAATGCGAATGAATTTGTGGCTGTGTCAAGGTGTATTAGTACAAGCATATCGAATATGTATGAAATGTGGATATGTTTTCGCTTGTTTGTAGTGTTAATAATCGGATTCGATGAAAACTCAGTGATTACGTTTATTTATTTTTGTACAGAAATGCAATACAATGCAGCATGCGAAATGTAAAATGCAATTTCAAAATATTTCGGTTGCGTAATTAATTCGTATACCTATAGTATATGTATACCTAGGACGAGTGCAACTTGCATTTTGGGCTTAAATAGAATGCGATGCGATTCGATGGATCAAACAACAAATTTAATACTATATTTGAATTTATAAAATGTTTGCTTTAAAAACATTGTAAAATTTGTCTGATAACATTTGTTATCTACCTTTTGATAATATTTATTTTTTGCAGATAAGAATGCCATACTTATTATCGTAGTTTTGTTATCAATTTATATGGTTTTTAGTAAAATATAAGCCTCTTTAGCTCAGTGGCAGAGCACTGGTCTTGTAAACCAGGGGTCGTGAGTTCAATCCTCACAGGAGGCATCTTCTTTTGTCTCTTCCTTAACACAACAACAATATACTTAGATGAAATGTTTAGGTATATTGTTTTACAGAAAAACAAAAGAAAATAGGATACGACAAATTGTAGAGCACAAAGATTTTGTCATATTCGTTTAGAGTTTTAAAGTAAGATATTAGCCGCATTTCCATAGCGGAAGGTGGAAGTTATCGTTGCCATGCTAAGAAATATAATGGAAAGATCCGGATTTTGGATTATCAATCAACGTCACCGCATATACAGCAAGCCAACCGCATCGACGTCGAAGCGCATCTTTCATGCATGGTGCATTCGCCAACCAACACCAACACATGAGGATAAGGTAGGGAAGAAGAACTGCTTTTACTTGTTAAACTAAAAAAAACAAGTTAATACCGAATGGCAAGGCAAGACGGGTGTCCTTTGTCATTCTATTTCTTCCAACACCCAACACGCCAGACAGGACGCAAACTATTCAATTTTCTATTTAGAATTTAATGCTCGTTTGTACCCTTGTAAGATGAGTTAATCTGACAATCTTTACAAAACCCGTTCGAATTTAACATTTTAATTTTATTTATGGAAAATTTGTGGACGCGCCGGGCATTTGGAAATCCACTTCGTGGTTTAAATGAAAAATTAAAAAAAATTGCAATAAAAAGGATTAAATCCTCATATTTTATTTAATACATATGTATGTATAGCAACTCTAAACAATCAATTTGTAAATTTGGAATTTACAATATTAATAAAGTTGTTTTATTATTACATAAAATTATTATTTGTTGAGTACCTACCATTAGCTACCAGTAGCATTTGTGCAGTTAACGTAATATTTTTATTCACGTACATTTCACAAATGATTATTAAATAGTGAATATCAGTATGATAGCTAATAACTGCATATTGAAATAGTCGAAATAAACAGTAATTTCGAATTTGTAATCATAATATGTACACTTATGATCAAAAGTTTTGTCAAAATTTCGGCCATAAAAATTTCCGAGTTCGCCCTTACTGCAATAAAACCCTCCAGACGTTAAGGCTCAACATTGCTTGAAAATTATCGTTCAAGTGTGCCAGAACTTATGATCATTAGTGTACTATGCGTACTCGAACGTTAAACATTTATAACATTAAAGTTAATATCAATTGGAAATTATGTCAATGCATTGCTCTGATATCCAACTAGTGAGTTTAAAAACAAATATTTGCCATTAGGCCTTCAGCCAAATAGAAAATCGATTCAGAACTAAGTCAACCCTAAAGGCATATCATCTCTAACTAAATATGCGTTTACCACATAAAAGAAAGCGCACCTCATCGATTGACTAACCAACCACGCATTTCTTCGTACGCCGATGACTGAGAATCAGGATCACAAAAATATGGGTTTTTCGAGTTTGATTTTTAGAAAATTCAAACATTTTTTAAAACGAATGTTAAAAGATAAAAACAGATTGAACAAGCGTCTTATATCATTTAAAAAATAAATTTTTCTGGTGATGATGGTGATGGTGACTAATCAGTATCAGACTATAATATTGTCCATTATCTTAATTTTCGTTTTAAATTGAAAATTCAAATAATTTAGTTGCTGTAATTTTACAAAGTTACAAAATTGTAATTGAAAAAATTGTTTTTAATTATAATTTGATAGTAGAGAGTACTTTGCACGTCAATTAATGAAATTAAATTTCGGGAAAATGAAAATGTTGCCACGCTTCAATGTTTTTCAAATTATTCAAATTGCCGTTTTTCAGGGCTAATACCCAGGTTTATTAGATGTGCGTATGAAGCATTTTAATGGCTTGCGTTTTATTTTTATTTCCAGGTCGCGTTTGTGTAATTTTTTCAACATATACACATAACATTCATTACATCAACAGCGCACATAGGATGAGGATGCTGTGCGCGAGATGAGAAACAAAGAGGAAAACAAGCCACGCCAAAAAAAGAATAACAAGCGAAACTTCGCCTAAGGAAAATCTCGTTATTATAACATTATATTAACCCCGCTTTACCACATCCCATTCTCCATCCCCAACGCTGCCTCGCTGTACTCCGTGTTATCCTGGCTGGATGTGCAAATGTTAAACATTTTATTGTCCCTGTTTTTAATTTCATAATAATGTACAATATTAAATTTAAAAAGACACGAAGCGTTTGCGCGTGTATAAGTATTTAATTTTTGCATCTTGTGCAAATCTCCTCTTCGTTCTGCTTTCAGGGGTTCTTCTTGCATGTGGTTTTAATGTTGGATGTGGGACGGGAAAGCAGATAAAACCATGGAAAACTGCGCTAATATGTTCTTCTATATCTATATACGTTGTCGTCTTTGGCAGGAATTGTGGGGGAGGAAATACAAGATGAAGACGAAGGGTTTATTAATATTCCTTAGATTCTTAGGCTTTCTTAGAAACTCACTTGTGGTAACAGGGGGCAAAAGCTCCAAAAAGCAGCGAAAGCCTCAGGAAATTTGCTGAAGGGGTGCAAGAAAATTTCACGTTGTTGCGGTATCGGTGTTTGTATTAATAGGAGAAAGACGTGAAGAATTCATGCTGTTTGTTTAAGCATTCCTTCCACCTTCTACTCAGACTCAGCTGCTTTCGCTTTGGAGGGAACAACAGGAACAACTTATTAAACCTCCACCACGGCACGTCCTATACCTACTCATCGTGTTTTAATTTAATTTCAGTGCGACAGTGCGGGGAAAAAGACATTATCAAGGCGACAAAATATTCACAGCATGAAATGAATTTTGCTACGAATGAAATATTATTCACTATTGGAAAATATTCTCTTTTTAGTTAAAAGAAAACATAATTAATGTCCTTCCAGAAAATTCTTTCTATTTTTATATTAAAATATTGAAAATATCAGAAAATGTTGGAAGTTGAAGTTATTGAAGGTTTTTGAAGAATTTATTAAATAACTAACATTTTGCAAACTTAGCGATTCTTAGAAA
Organism: Leptusa sp. GC000079; assembly: GCA_030264655.1. NCBI lineage: Eukaryota > Metazoa > Arthropoda > Insecta > Coleoptera > Staphylinidae > Leptusa > Leptusa sp. GC000079. Next base: position 13,109 of record JARJDT010002283.1, read on the forward strand.
TGTTTGATCTGCGCTTGTTTTCGTTTTTGCCCGACATTATAGCTATGAACTTTGTTGTTCGCCAACTTTGTTATCAACTTAATAATTTTTTGTTACGTTTGCCTTCATTCCTTTCCTAACTTCATATTGTACAATATGTAAACTGGCAAAGTACTTAAAACTTACACAAAGTCAAAGAATGCTTTGATAGTTAAATGAAGTAAGTACTTGTTTAATTATTCTTTTCCGAGTAGGTAATTAAAAATTTGCATTAGCAGTAGGAAGTGGTGATTTTTCACTCGCTATTTGCGCACGTTCACGTATAGCGACGAGCAAATTGCTGCAAGCGCTGAAACTCGAACAGAATGTCAAGCAGGCGGCAAGGAAGCATTCGGGATCGATTTGTTTTTGTTTTATTTTCGAATACCCGAGGGTTATATCTTTGCGTCAATGTAGCATAGCAATAGGTATGAAATATAAGTAAAGGTAATCGTTGATATTGGTATACAAATACAGTATGTCCCCGGTTTGAGTATACAAGAGGAAAAAAAATTAATTTTAATTTATTTTTGCGACAACTTTTTTGATTGCTTTCAAACCCCTAAATCAGTTGATAGATTTAATTTATTTTGTACTATTTATTTTTCTGCAAAATTTGAAAATTGGATTTTTCATTAAGAAATAGCGCAAGATAGATTTAATCAAACAACTGTTTTGGGGGGTTTGAAATGCTTCCCCAAATGTAAAAAATAAAATCAAAATGAAATTTTTTCCCTCTTGTTTCTTCGAACTGGGGACATACTATATGAGATCAGTGGAGTAGAGTGTACCGAAGGGAAATGCAGAAAGTAGGTCAGAACGCGCCTGAGGGTGAAGGTTGAACTACCTGTTGTATACGCGTTCGGCGGTCGTCCTGTTGCGCTTCGTCGGCCTATTCCTGCGCTCCTCACTCTTGTCAGTCGAGAGTCGAGGATTTGGCCCTGCGCCGCTCGCCGCCTTTCGTCCTACATCCCTTTTTGCAGGACAGGCGCTCGCTTCACCAGCAATGGCAATGTGCGTAGTACGTATACCCTGTTGCCTCTAGCCCTGTAGCTATAGATAACGTAGTGCATGGGATGCTCCCTTCTTACGTTACTCGCTTACCCATCCAGCCAGATGTTGCAACATTTCCGGCCTCGTGAGCTATTTTTATCACTCGGCGATGTTCCCGATGCTCCCGCCAGTCGATCCTGCCGTTGTCGTTGTAATACAGGTGAACAGCTTTTGCTACGTTCAAGCGCGTATTTGTTCACTTTACTGTTTCAGCTTTCAGCAGATTCGAAACGGCGTTGTGTATGTGTATGAGTTGTTATCAATCGACTCACGTACCCACTTTTTTGTTTCAATGAGGCATGCAGCCTTTACTTGCAGTATTGTAGTAACTTTTTATTGATTTTGTATGCTATATTCTTGGTATAGACGAAAATGTAAGACTTATAAAGTCACTTTACTAAACATTTTCTATCAATTTAGCTATAAATTTACTAAATCTACAAGGCGCCGCTACTATATCTCTAATAGCCGAATTTAAAATTTTAACGAAGATGACTCTTTGGACGTTATAAGAAGTGTGTCGTAAACTGACTTATGTTTTTTTTTATATTAGATGAAAACTAATAAAAACCAATAGAGACAAATCATTATACATTTTCTATCAGTTTAGCTATAAATTACTAACTAATGGCATTAACATTCTAATGTGAGACATCCAACAACTCACCAATATTCGAAGAAAAACAACAAATAACCATTGTAATGCAAAAATTCATTACCGAAAAATATACAAGACATAAAAAATATACGGAAAATCAAATTTATAAAAGTAGTCAAATTAACGATTATTAAAACAAGCAAATAATTTTAATAACTTATAAATATACCTTCAAAGACTTAATTAGACTTTTTACC
>JARJDT010002313.1:0-13267 GCA_030264655.1 Leptusa sp. GC000079
ACAAGAATGCGGCTGCGATTGTCCGATTGTGATTAATAAAGCATAATGAGAAATAATGTTAAGCGACAAGAAGACAAGGATAACCAATCGGCCAATACTCTCATTCAGTGAACGCAATGTACATGAATAAATTAGTTGAACGCAGGCGAAGCCGGCCGGCAACGTTTGCTCATGGCAATTGAGTGATTAATTTGTTTGTTTATTAATTAATCAAAAATGCGTTATGCACGAGTCAGAAAGTTTTTGTTAGAGTTTAATTAACATGCGCCATCAGTTTAAAGCTGAAAACTGAAAAGTAAAAGTTCCATAAAATATCTGTGTTGAAACTTTGATGATGAATTAATCTGATAAACTATAGTTTTTCACCTTGCAAATTGCAAACCTTCCAAATTACCTGATTGTAATGTAGTTTAGTTTCAGGCAAGTTTCACTAAGCTCAAATCTTAGTTTAATACATATTTCAATTAATTAAAGCGCAAGCTGTTTTTGTCCTGACATGAGGAAATTGCTTTTGGTACTTTTAGTATGTGCTGGGTTTATTTTTAGAAAAGTTCAAGTTTGGTCTGTTCCAAAAATGTTCTATTCGATAAAATGTGTTAACCGTACGTGTGTGATGGTGCAACCAATCAAATTTTATTGCGGGCGTCGTTAATTAACGATACATTCTACGCTTCCTGTGCCGGTGCCTGGAAAACGCGAAAGCATGCGAAAGTCGAAAGCATGACCAATACACATATTCGTCAAGTCAAATATACGAATTTGCATCATAAACGATTCGATTTTCACTTTCCAAACTGAGTATAGGAAGGGTATGTGATCCAGCCGATCATGTAAATTTTTGTAATGAAATTTGATAGGATTCAAATTCGTATGGTCGGTAAGTTGTGTAGTGTGCAAGCTAATTTCTATTCAAGTATAGAGTGTACGGATTTATTAATGAAGGCCGAGCGGACTTTTAATAGGGAAACAAGATCACGATCACGCACTAAAACTGTATTTAGTGCAATTTGATTCGACCTAAACCTAATGTAGATACATCAAACACTGTGTGATATTGACCTTAGTCAACACCCAGTAGATGCGTTCGTTTTCGCTTAGGCATATGTGCAAGACGCCTAACACCTTAAACACCAATGTCGGTCATGGTCCTTTGACTACTATTTTCGATCGAACGAAACTGTATCGCCATCAACCATCAGGTCGCACACCACATCACGTTGAGCTTTGCCTTTCTGCTTAGTTACGGCATTTACGGATTTGTTCCTGCCTTTTGCTTGATAGCTTGAACAAACTTGAAGTTTGCATCAAGTAACATTTAAGCTCAACTTGAACCAAAGAGAAGCGCACTTACTTTTACGCGCTCATACCTTCGGCGTCGACCGCTTGATACTTGCTTTTCTTGCGTCCTGCTGCACTTAACGCGCTCTTATCAAAAACCCCTTAAGTCTTATCGATTAACCGCCGACGAGCTAGGGCGACGAAAACCTACGCAAAACTCATTAATCTTGAGTTTCCTTCCACTATCGTAGGTGCCAACCTGAAAATGTCGCAACGAGGACGCGAAACAAGTTGATACTAAGCTTGTTTTAAGTTAATTATTGACTTGTACAACGAATAACGAAAATGAAAGCTTCAAGGATTTTCCTCACTGCTTTATAAGATGTGCACCTATTAATTCAACAGAAAAAACTTGACGCTTGTCAGGAAGGCATTACAATATCATTAAAATTTCCGTAATGTGCATATATTAATTTTGAACAAGAGTAAAATCTTTGGCAAATCTGATATTTTCATTTTACTTGAATCCTGGAATGTAAACTGGTAGCGCCACCCGTGCTATCTTGCTGCAACTAATGCGGAAAACTGACTTACGAGTTTTCCTTCAGATGGCGCGTGGAGGAAAATTCGAACAATTTTAAGGACGAGAATTTCCACGAACCAAGACGATTAATTCTACCAATCCGTATAAACTTTAACCAATTAATAACTTATTTTTGATAAATCGCTTAATACTTAAACCAGATAAATAATTCAAAAATATATATTAAAATCTCAAAATGCATTTTTAATCAGTTATAAATTACTGTGCTTATGAGAATATACAATTTGTTGGAACCTGTGGGAACTCTTGTCCCTGTCTCCCTGCCCTGTTGAGATAGTTGTTTGGCAAATCGTGCTCATGTTTCATGTATGTGAATTCGACACCAATGTCGTTCGTCGTCGCCGCTCGCCGTGTTTAATCATAATGAGTTAAGATCAGATTAATAATTTACACGTCTAGTACATTAGTGGATTAGGGAAGCGCTAGTTTTAGTATAGTTTATAGAGTTTAGCGCTCGGTTACCTCTTTGCCTCTCCATGCCACTAACTTGCAACCTAGTTGTTAAAGTTTACAACTTCGAATAGGAATAATGTGTAACTGTCAACGCGATACTTGTTTTACTTTTTGAGTCTTTTGCATTTCAAAGGAATATAAAGTAAGAGCATTTTTTTATAAGTATAAAAATTTATTTAAAAAAAATTCTTTAATGATATTTGGTTGCCTATTGTTTGTTGATATAATATTGATATTAATAGAGTTACTCGTTTATTCATAGTTAATCTCAGATAATTTTGAATTTTCGTTTCGATTTTGGTTAATTTAGTTTTTCTCAGAAAAGTTAAATCGATGTAACATTGCTATAAGTTTGGGGAAAAAAAATTTTAAAATACAACCAAAATCGTGAATTCAAATAAACTCAAATAAATTATTTAAGATTAGCTAAACAAACAAAATAAACAGACTATTAACATTAATATCTTCTTCATAGATCATAATAGTTAATATAGATACAAATGTGTTGAATCGTGAATCGTATTGATACTGAGCAAAATGAAGTTTGAAGTGGCCTAGAACCTGGTCTATCATTATCTAGGACTTGTCTAAGTCTAATAGCTAAGGACCTTCTCTTCGCACTTTGCCGCGCTAGTGTTGTTGTATCGTAATAAATGTGCTATTGGCAACTATTGGTATGCACATGTAGATGTACAGTTTGCTGCTGGTTCTTGCCTTCCGGTTTTCCTCCCACGCTCGCGCCGCGACAAGCAGCCATTTCAATTCTAATGAGTTATTCAACACACATTAGTACTGCAATTACTTGAGCGTTCACTGCAAACTAATACGTTACTCGGGCAATAACTAACATTTCCACTGTGTGTATTTATGTGCACGTTAGTAATTTAATACGCGCAACAACAAGCGCGAATTAAATTGGTACTTTTGGTTTCGCCATATTACTATAAAGTAAAACTATACTGATATTTAGTTATGTGCATGTAGCACAAGCGCAGTTAACTAAGTTTGCGCCATTTGATATTAAATTAGGTCACATTAATATGCGCTTATAACAATAAATCATTGAAGCAATAAAAACAAGCGCGCTTTTGAATTTATTTAAGAAGAAGTGTATCTCCGTTTAAGATTAATTAAAACCTCTTAATTATTTATCTAAAGCGGCAGGTAGATAGCTTCCTGCAACCGACTGTCGTAATGATCCTTTAATTATACTTCTTAAAAACAAGACATGAAACCGATATGCACCCCTCGACTTGAATGTTAAATGTAGTTCATCTTGTTCGCGCAAGAAAAACGCAATTAAAACCGAACGAATCTGCGTCTTTTCAGCGTTGGTCTTGAGTTTCTCGCCGTTTATGACCGGTCGACGTGCGGCACAACATTCTTTAATTAGTTTCAAAGCACTTGTACTCGTTACAATCATGCTACGAGTTTTACGACGACGAACGTAAATGTAAATTAGGCTTGTTTACATTTCATTTTAACATAAAATAATGTAACATTTTTGTAACATCCTGTATATCAAAAGGCTTTGTATAGCGATGAATTGTGGTGGTAAATGTAATAAAATCCTGGAAGTAGCGCACATCTTCGGAAGGAACTATTATTTACCATTTATATTGTCGTGCGCCGCCCAACTCATCCACTTCCCGCTTTTTACTCCATTCGGAGATCTTTCTTGTCCTGCGTGTGTGAATAATAAGAGAACGAAGTGAAAGACGAGCGGACGTTGCAGTTTGCATTTGTTGCTGGAAAAACCAAGCGCGACGAGTTCATGCTCCATGGTAATCTTCTTATCGTGCGAAATAAAGTTTGCTCTTTGCTGCCTCCTCGATGGCACCGTTAAAAAGTGCGGCGCCGACTGCAAGTGTAGCGAATTGTGTTGGAAGTTCGTTTCGTTTCGCTAATAATACGAGGCGAGGAAATCGTTTGCTTGTTCTCATCCGACTTTCCGCTTTTAACTTATTCATTAGCTAATTACGAACGAAACTTTTTCCGTTTTCCTACTAAACTGATGTTTAATCACTTCACTATTTCCTCTTCTTACAACCAAACAGCCATATGCAAGTCTTTAAACTTCTTTTACGCGCACTTACATCCCATTACTTTGCATATAAGACTGGAACCAAAGCCAAGCAAAATGCCAATCATTTTAAGACACGCTGTAGATGTAAATCGAATTAATTAATGTTTTTTTAACAAAATAACCTGTAGCTTTGCAATAATTACCAAATTGATATTTAATTTATTAATTATTACTCGGATAAACTGTTTTGGGACAAAGTAAAAGCAAATATTTATGTTGTACAAATATGAATTGACTCTGACATGACCTACCTAGTCGTTTTGTTTCACCCTAAATGGGTGTGCATTGCGTGACCGCACAAACATTTACACGATACTCGTGTCCTGCCAGAGTGGACAATACACAAAATGTTGGAAATAATCCAGGGAGGATTTAGTAGCGAACAATTATGATAATTAACAATTAACGCACTGACCTCTCCCGGCCGGCTTTCTTTATCATTTTTATTGCCCGACTGGAAATGCGCTAACTGCTATTCGGAACGTAATCGCACTTTGAGGAAGGACCCACATCGCCACATCCACAACCAAGTCAAGGACACTGCGAATAGGCACATGGCATGCGACTTTTGCGCATTGTCAGCGAAAAAATATCGCCGAAGAACACGACAGTGGGCTAATTTCGAATTAACCTTAAAAGTCGTTTGTTAAATTAAAACATGGAAACTTTCCAGAACAATTAATTCCCCCTTTAATCGCAGAATTGTCTCTGGATTCTTAATTGTTGATGCTTGGTGAAGGTGAGGATTACTAATGTTGGCGTTGAGTGAACGTGAACGGAAACATTTAGCTGACCGACGTTTATTAATATTTCACGATCAGTGAGGGTTAAACATCCGGTTCGGCGGTTCGTCAGCCTTGGTCATCGTGCCTTGGTGAGCAGTGTTAGATTATCCACTTTCGAACGGAAGGTTTACTAACCGCACAGGCCACGGCGTTATTTGTTGCTAGCATAACAGCTAGGTTAGAACAGTGCATCTGAAATTACTGATATTATATGGATAGAGATATAGATGGAGACCCATCGACCCAATGACCCGACCCCGACCACAAACACCATCACCAACAGCAGCTTTTGTTATTTCCGACTGGGGAATTGAACTTCTAGTTTCGATGCATAATTTAACAAGAGCACACTTTACATTTGCTGCGAACGCATAAAGAACAAAGAATAATGTTGAATGAATGAGAAATTTATTCGCGTTTTTGTTGATTGCATGGCGACTTATATGTCTTAACGGTTTTCCTTTGAGAACACCTTTAATGAATAAGTTACAACTTAAAAGTCCATTAACGTTATCAATTTGTTAATGTTGGCGAACACACTGTATGCGAAGAGCGAGTGAATTGAAAGCGCATTGTTTGCGAAATTGATATTCTCATTCTCGACTAAACTTATATTCTAAAGACCGACAAAATGGACGAAAACGGAATTGCATTGATTCAAAAGTTTTGCCTGCATGTCGAGTTGAAGTGCATCCTTACAGAAATGGATTTGGTTTGTGCAAGTGTCGCACGAACCACAAACAATAACACAGGCAAAACCGGAAAACAGGAAGGAATGCATTTTGCGTTCGCCATTGTCCTGCATTGAAGGACGTCAAACAATACACCTTATTTCCATCGACACCACCTGCCATACACAATACAAACAAGTACACGAAATTGAAAGAATTGAAATCAGAAACAGAAACATACAAAGTGAAAAGCGTCAAATGTGAAATTAAATTTAATGTGTTCCATTTGTGGTCCTTGCTTGTGAAAAGAAACGAATCGATTTATGCCCATGGGCTTCGCCATTCGACATCAGAATATAATTTAAAGCGCGCTTCCCCAAATTGGGAAATTTGATAAAACCCTTTCATTGCATTATTGTCTGGCTGCAAACATAAAAAATACATTTAGGACCTGTTAGCCTGGGAGCAGGAAATTTTAGCATCAAACTTGGCACGCTATCAAGTATTAAATCTAAATTAATTTCCAACTATTTATAACTTGATATTTTTGGTTCGCAACTAAGTTAGTAACATTTGCTTGATATTTTGCCACTCGAAGGTAGAATCGTAGGTAAAATGAGTTTGTGTGCGAGTCGAGAGTTTCGGGTGATTCGAAAGGCGGCGGCACTCAGTCGGGGGCAACGATATCGATCAGAGGGTTGCTTCAAGGAGCACCCGCAAGGACTACATAATAAAAGTACCCTTATACAGGACCATTATAGGACCACTCATAACCTCAACACAATTACAATCGCGAAATTTTCTCGATATCGATAGTAAATTTCGTTTGGCGTAAACTTTCCACTTTGAAATTGTTTTCTGAACATTCAGTATATTAAAATATGAATGAGTCAGAAGAGAGGTAAACATGTTAACTTTGTTACGTTGTTTGTTCACTTATGCCCTGTACGTCTTTTTCGGTTCGTGCAGATTTACGGATTGAATTGTACACGAATGTTAATTAAGCAATCGCGCGCGCGATTTTTTCCTCTGTTTGTTCTCATCATGTTTCCATACTTTCAGCATTCGCAAACGAGCGAGCGATAGCAATGTGTGCGCACAAATTTGCATTTAGTGCGTTTTTCATCGCTGATGATGACTGAAGATGGGCAAAATTATGAGTATAGGAAAAATGGGCCATGTGCTAAGCCGATTATCTCATTTTGTGCATATAACTTTTATTTGCGTTGCCGTTGCTGCCAAAAGCCCTAGTTAATCGCGTACCACGTGCTGACATTTCATATCTCAACCTTAAAAACCTACACATATGAAGTATTCCCCCGTATACCAAGTCCCAGTTTTGGAAAATTTTTATACACCGTTCTTCAAAAAAATTTCGAATATAAGAATTTGCCGCGTTTTCAAAAATTCAGTTAGGTTGTATTTAATTGTGTGACCTATTATAGTCGGCTCGTCAGATTATACAATAAATTCATATTTTAACAACCTGTTTGAAAATGACAGTTCAGTTCAGTAGCATGCACTGAACTGAATAACTGATGATTTGACGTTATCTGACATGAGTAATGACATGAATAACTGCCAATTATAAGTTTGAAATGTTACTAGAATGCCAAGTCGGCAAATTTAAAATAACTCAATATTTTTGAAACACCCTGTACTGTTTTAAATATCGCGCGGATTTATTACACCCGTCGTCGAGATTTTCCGCTAAAAAATCTCATCGGGATGTAGGATTTCATCCTGAATCCTATGAAAAACTGATGGCGCTAATTTCTTCACTGCAATCAATATTTATCCGACCAAAAAAAAATACAAAAAATAAATAAATAAACCCGAAAATTTCCATGAAATACAACTTAAAGTTAAATGAATTGGACACCGTACACAACAAAATAGGAAAAAATAATAATAAAGACATTTAGTGCGTTTTTATTTATCAGTTTTTCGTCCTTTTTATTGCCAGCCGGCCTTCAGGGGGTGTGTATTAGTTCATTTTGCGCGTTGTTGTTCTTTGGTTTTGTTTTTTTGTTTCGTCCAACATACTTATATGGAGCCGGTCATAAAAACTCCACACAAATACGTACAGGACGAATAAAAAAGCGACTAAATATAAGGCCCCGACTTGCTGTTGCTGAACTTGGAGCGCGTCGACGCTGTCCTCCAAGTTGTCTTCGTCTTAAAGCCGTAAGAGCCGTACGACTCTCCCGACTCGTCTAAAGACAATAAAGGGATTTGCAGATAGTCCATTTCGTCCTCGTTGTCCTGTTCTTACTTTCATCTTTTACCTTAATATAACGATCAGCGTGTTGTTTTGCTCAACCTTTTTCCCCGCTTTTAGCTCAATAATTTCGCGCTGCTTTCTATATGCTTTTTATGATCAACAAATATAATTATTTATGACACATACAAAATGAATTAAATCGCGTGAATAAAAACGTTTATGCATCAGGAAAAAAATGGCTTAATTAAAATTAAATATTAATGCATCAATTATTCATACTGAAACAGAATTTTAATTTGTTATGCATACATGCAGCATGATTTTCAAACACATCCCGACGAACGGTTTGTTATTTTAATAAAATGGAAAAAACATAGGACGTTTAATTGCGTGCAGTTGTGCAAATTGCTGAGGACACGAACAACGCTTTTTAGTCGGAAAGCGGGTAGGGTATATGCAAACTGTTTTACGACAATATGTGGCTCACATATTCGCCGCCTGTGGCATTAATTAACAATTTCAATCATATTTTTGTTGTTTCTGTAAAAAACCATTGTGACATTATTTAATGTTTTCCACCAGGGCAGTTTTTGGAAATAATCTGTGGGGCGACACGGCGCAATCTTTTTATTCCGCGAAAAATAGTAGTATTATGCAACAAATTTTAAGTAAGTCAATTCACGATTCATCATCGTCAATATTAAAATCTTATACTTTCCGCATAGATCTCTATAAAAAATTACACTAGTGATTTTCTTTCAGTGTTTGAATTATGTGTAAGAATGTTCTATTTAATAATAAAACATTAAAAAATCCTTTGAAGAAAAATTAATGGAAAAGTGAAACCTATTTAGAAAAGTGTTCTTCACGTATCACTTGAAATAATAAAGAAATAAAAACGAAATTAGAAAAAAGTGCGCGCGCGAGCGCGAAATGAATGGCGGAAATTCTCAAGTGGCGACACTCGCACTTTAAGTTATAAACTAAGCATATTCATCTTGTTAGGCGTACTAATTAGTAAAGTTTTGAGGTAAAACACAGAGGGACTCTGTTAATTGCTCATATAGCTTCGAGCACTTTTACCATCAGCATCCTGAATGAGTCTGACTCACTATATTTAACTTCATGTTTCTAACCACTAAATTCAAAATTAAAATTTTGTTTCAATTTTCAATGCATTTCTACATATAAAATAATTTCATAAAAATGGTTGTAAAATTAATATCAGCTAATAAAGTTGCTGATTAGCGCAAGGACCAAGTAGCCAACTTGAGCCTGATTCAAATATTCAAAGGACTACTTTTGTAAGGAAAGTCATCACACTGCATACATAAAGTAGACGTTTTGCGGTGCCATTGAAGCGTGAGCGCATTTGCACAATTTTCATCGTCCTGATAGACATACCGCCAAAGGAGTAAAAGACACGCCGCACGCGTATTCACATCCGAATCCTTTCACGCTCATATCCTTGTGCTCGCACACATGTGCACAGATCAGTGAAAAGATCAAGTGTTGATAAGCCGTGCTATGTGCTATGCTGTGTATTCCATATTGCCATATTGCCCAGGGGCGGGTAAACTGATGGGCGAAAATTGTCAAAGGCGTTTTCCAAGCAGAAAAATGAGTGATATAAAATTAGATCAAATTTTAAAAATCGCATGAGGCTAATAATAAATAAATGAGTTAATATGGATCGATGTCGATGTCCTGACTCAATATTTCCTTGTTATTTTTTAATATGAATGTGGGGTGGGTATACGTGCACGTTTTCTGATAGGTTGTTTGTTATAGTAATTGTAGACCAACTGTCGGTAGATTGCATTTTCGATGTATAGTTAGAATACTTAGCTTTACATATTTAATGGTTCGATCGATGAATAAATGCACCGCTTGCAGTTTCCTCTCTCAATGTTTTTTTTCCTTCACAGAGACGTCGACGTCGTCAATATTATGTAAAGCATACAAAGTATAATAATAGCAAGGAATAAATTGAAAGTAAATTAAAAAAGACCAACATGAAGAAAACGAGAAAAATGATAAATGCAATCTCATAATGCGGTTGAAACGAGATGCGCACCGCATGGCATGCATGAGCACATTTTCAATTGTCATCATGAATACTTGATGACGTTCCATTTTCATCTCATAATACACCGTATCATACATCACGTCGCCAGCACTTTCGTTCTTGTATTTATTTTGCGCAACGACTTCTAGACGAATAAACAAGAAATGTAATTCAACATTGACGCTACTTACTGGGACATTATGACGGGAAGCATGCGGGATGAATTTGACTACCCGGTTCAAATGTCAAGCAATTGAAATAGTTCAGATTCAAACATCATCAAACATTTATTTCCAAACAGAAGTTTAAAATGAAATTATTCTTCTAAAAATATCCCAATACAAAGTGTTTGAAGAATTGATTACGAAACTTTTTTCTTTTGTTAGATTTGGATTTTCTTAAGAAAAAAATTTTGAAAGAAAAGGGAAAAGGTGTTAGCGTGAACAGACTAGCAGTTAGAAAGTCATTATAAAGATCTATATGTATGTAAGAAGTAAAAGAGTATAATTCTGAAAGTTATGAGGAGGCAGTGATTAAGTTTGCCAGTCGCGTTTGAGCGCCGCGGAGATTCGAAGAACATGAACGAAATGTTAGCTTGGTCGTGTCGGAGGTTATGGGTGGCTGCAGCCCTGAAAATTTCCGTGGGCTGAAGACGTCATCAGCACACCACACGTACCGCCACGCCACTCGGTGCGATGTGGTACCGAATCGATTATACACCAAGTTCGCCAACTCCAAACTATAACACTTTGCATTTTCGCCCAATCAATATCTCTCGTTCATTCAGTTTGGTGAAACATGCGTTTTAGTATACAGGGCGCACTTTATTTAAATACAACAAAAACGAGATTAAAATTTCATTTGTTATTTTTATGCTACTTCAATCAATCTAGGTTATGTCAGAACCGGGGATTTGGCACAGATTTGACAACTGGGAACTGATTGGAAAATCAATGTCGATGCGTCATTTTATTTTCACATTTGCAGACATTTCATTTGCGACTGTGGATATTCTTCACACATTTCAAACTCTTCAAAGCCTGGCAATAATTATTTTCTGGCAAACAATCAAATTGCAATTTGTCATTTCTATGAAATTGCTTCAAAGTGAATGAATTCTCCGCTAATGCACTCAAAAAAAATCTGAAGTAAGAATTGTGTCATAGTGCGCGAGATGCAAAAGTGAAAAATGTACAAAAATGTAGCATGTAAGTGAGGTTATATTCGGCATAATAATTGAGTTGCGCTCTTAAATTGCAAATGGCGGCAAATTTGTGGGAAGCATCTTAGCGAAAATGTAGTTTATTAAAGTGATGAAAAGAATTGATTGCTGAGAGTTTGAGAGTTACATACGAATCGGTGTCGGTGTGATTGTCACAAGGTTGCGAGCCCGTGCGCCGTAATCGCCAGATGGCGTGCCGGGCCGCCACCAGACGGGCGAGACCATAGCGCGCCACGGTGTATAAGTTTATGACAAAATATTGAAAATGCGTGTATTGAGGAATAAGTTGTAAATTGGCGGCAGTGTCGCTGACGGTTCCGTCTTCGAAACTAACTCGTCCTGCCGCCGAGAGCCGGCAATGTGAAGCGCGCCTTCGCCGCCGCCGACAGCGCAAGTGCTGTTTTCCATTCAACGACGCCAACATCAGGCAAGCAACTTACACAAACAAAAAAAAAGCGACAACGACGACGGAATTGAACTGCCGAACTGGTTTGCCTTCTTGTCAAGTCGAGGACGACGTCATTATTTTCTCCTTTTGTTTCTCACTCCATCTATACCTGCTGAGAGAATGCATCCTCGCAACTATACAGTTAATTAAAAACGCGGGCGACAAAAGTGAGCAACACGCGCGCGAAGCAAGAATCGTAGACGAGTTGATCGATGAACTGATTGAATTTTCATTTGGGAAAACCATCTATTTTATTAGTTTTCGTTTCGTTTTCCTCTTGTGTTTGCCTCCTATTTTTATTTCTTTAATTCCACTTATAACTTTATAAGAAACTCTGAGACAGCAGAAATTCTCCTAAATCGAATTGTGCAATTTTCTTTAAAATGGCAGTCGAGGCGAGATTGGGGACAATACCGATCTTTTTTTCGTTGCTGTGCGTCGCCTACGCACCCGACACACATTTTATTAGGGTCAATTCGTTTCGAAATAATTCTTCATATCGCCACCGTGATACAATACAATATAACCGTTTGCTTTGATATATTGTCCATCCTCCCATTTAGTTTCGTGCCCGTGGTGATATTTCATGTTCTGACTGCTGTTTCTTCAACGCACGGCACTGGCTAACTCTTTCCCATTCTTTATATCCACTGATGTTGAGTATGCTACAGCGGTAGCAGCTATTGGTGTTTCCTGGCTGCCAGTCCTGCTTGAGCTTCGTCATCCTTTAATATTTCCAACAGCATTTCACTACACAGCGACGACCGCAGACGAAATTTATTGCCGGAATCTTTTCTAATTTCTCGGTTTCGTCCTCTCATCGGTTTCCTGTCGACTGTCGACCTTGTTGTTGCTTTTCCCGAGCTTTTTTCGACTCCCAACAAGGGCGATCTCGAGACGGAAGTGTCAACAGTGGACGAGATAAGAAAAGATGAATTATGACCGAATGCACTCTTAATATTTATAGTTAAATTATTTAATAAAACTCTTTCATTCCATCACTTCATATATAATGTAAATTAGTGGCGCCATCTTTAAATTGATGGAAGAAGTAAAACCTTTTTGAGTTCTAATTTTTGTTTTGTTGGTTGTTGGGTTTGAGAATACAGAATTAGGGGTTGTTTTTATTATTCTCCGCAATGTTCGAATCGTACGATGTGTTAAAGGCATGAAAAGCCGAAACTAATGGCATTTTAAATTATCAAGTTACGTGCATCTGATGCTAAGTCGTGTTCTCTTTATTCGCCAGTTCGGTGTGGGCAAAAGGCAAAGGCGCAAAGGTAGATTCGTGTGCGGCTTTTCCAATTTAGTGAGTTATTTCACGAAAGCCGAAAAACAAGAACGAAGCCGCCGCAATAGAAACAAAACAATACGAATGATTCAAATGAAACGCACCAGCCCAGCAACAGATACTTTTCGTTTGAATAA
>JARJDT010002314.1:0-10980 GCA_030264655.1 Leptusa sp. GC000079
GAACGAGATTGCGAGAGTGCATAAAGCGAGATTTATTCAGACTTTCCTCGTTTCAACGAGTCAACGACTACATCCAGATCAGGCGTCATTCTGATAAAGTCTTGTTAATGGACGTTTTGATACTGGGATTTTTTGCGCGTCGCTGCCGTTATGAGTGACACGTTTGCGCCCACATAATTTCCAACTTGCACAAATTTGATTTTTTGCCGCAAACTTCATAAATACGCTTTTGCTTTTGATGATAAAACAGATTTGGTTGAGTTGATACAAACATGTTTCGTACATATTTAGCATTTACAAAGCAGCTTCAAATGAAAATGAAAATGAGACGCGAATGAGTTTATTCGGCGAGTAAAATGTCGGCAGTCGGACATTGGACTGTTCTGAATTGTGATGTGATGCGCTCTGGGTTTAAGTTTGACATTTCGCTGGCGAACAATTTGCAAAATTCGCGTAAAATAACAAATAAAACTCTATGAAATTTCGCGCGGAACTCGTCAACTCAAGACAAAAGACTGTTTCACTTTTAGTCTGATGGAACATTGCGCTACATAACAAGATAAATAAACATGCATCGTGGAATATGTTGCTTGCTGTTGGCGTTGCAATGCCGGTAACTCCCGCAAGATTTTCCGCATTCGCCGCAAAATTCGCGCGCATTTTATTTTTCATTTTGTCAACTCTTGCGTATGTTCCAAGTCAAGGATCTCTTTACATGATGCGCGGTACACGGAAAAACTTCTAAAGATTTTGCATCATCTCAACCCCATGATTTTCGTTGTCTAGTATTATATAGGTTAGGTTTCGAACTTAAACCTTTATTGTCCCAAGAGCATTAGAGATCCTTTGCCCTTTGTCTACACCTAACCTAACATTATATTATTCACTTATACTGTTATTGTTGGCTCTATGATTTGTGATTATAATGTAACCAATTGCAATTTGCATGAATTTAAATGTAACACTCAACTATACTACAAGCTTGCCACTAACAAAGCAAAGTAACAAGTAACAAGTGTTTAGAGCGCAATTGTACCTACATTTGTAGTCTAGTTGAAAGCTTGAAGCAATTCCCATACGAATATGCGAGGATTGTGTCCCTTCAGACAATCTGTCACTGTCCTTATGATTTAGAAGGCGTGCGCGCGGCAACAATTTACAAGATTTGCGGTGATTACCAGTGTGTCTTGTGTTCATTTATAAAATAAATGCCTAACATAATATAACCTCAAAGAACGTGATAGGCTGTATTGTGGGCTGCATAACATAAACTTAAATGTCAATGATTGTTAGTGTTGAGTGCGTTACTTGCTTGTTGTGGATCAGGCAGATTCTAGGTTAGAATTCGACATTTGCGGTAAGCATTGAATTGCGTCGAAAATGTTACGGTTTACGGCTTACGATGGAGCAATCTATAGAAATAAAAATCCGCACATTGCGTTACGTTACGTGAAGGCAAAAAGGGCAGCGCCAACCCTTTTCGGCTAATTTATTTTAATTTCGCCTCGCAACTCGCACGTCGTCCGAATGAAAATAGATGATCGGAGTCGCTTCAGGCATTTTAACTAACTCATCCACCCGAACACATCCACACACATTGCTCCAATTCAGAAACAGCGCTTAAAATAAACTAACCTAACACCCTAGCAAAAATTTTCGGGATTCGGGATACGATATCGTGTATTATATTGTGCAAAAACCGAATAACTAGAAAATGTTATTCAATATTTACACAATAAATTCACAATATTACTTTACAATATTGTGTTTTAAATGTGTAAATATTGTGCAAAAATCGAAATTCGGTTTAAAAATATTTTTCAAATTTTTAAACCGAATTTACTTTACAGTTATTTTGATTAATTTTTAACGCTAACATTTAAAATAGTGAAAAATGCATAAAGGACATTGTGAAAAACAGCGCTTGAATTTTTTCAACTCGTCCGTTGTCCGGAAACACGACACGATGCATCCAGCAAAAAACGGCGAGCGTTTCGGCACGCGCAGATAAAATATAAAAGCTGATAGGCTCGCCCGTACAATGCGCGCAATAATAAATATTTCAGATAGTAATTTTAGTAACTGAACGGGCGGAAAGTGCGGTGTATTATTAACGCCAAAGCGGCTGTCTGTGAGCACGTACGACTCGCATCCCCACAACTTACAATTACCAACGTGCGCGGTGCCACAGCAAATACTTTTCCGTTCGAGAATTACACAAATCCAAACAACATCGAGTCGACTATTTTTATTATTTGTAGGTTAAACCTAACCTAATCGAAGATGTGTGTGATTTCTCTGATAGAAAAACTCTGTTATCCGATGACTTTTTGTGTTTGCAGACATTCTGCGTGGTCTCGAAGCGTTTCCGCAAGAACTACATACATCGCTTCACGGCAACGTCGTCGTTCTTCATGTTCAGCCCATGGAGCAAGTATCGGAAAGCGTGCATTATCATGTGTACGAATCAGTTCTTCGATTATCTCGTCATGGCTACAATATTGCTCAATTGCGTCTTCCTCGCCATGACCGAAACGATTGAAGAAGCCGAGTAAGTACTCAAAGCTAACCTGAAAACCCTCTATTTGTAAAAGCAAACTAAACTAAAACAAGCTACTTGGACTTGGAACAAGTTATACGTAAAGAAAGTATAGAAAGTTGAGAAATCTTGCAATTGTTCTTTGCCGGGTTGCAACTTAATTAAAAATTTAATAACAAAACTTTTTGCGGAAAGTGGAAAGCAAGCGGCGAAACTGAAAATGTGCTATTTATTATTTTTTAAATACTCACTTTGTTTCGCTTATAGGTTAGAAATAATGACTAGGGCGGAAAACTTGCAACTTGCAATATTTTCGAAATAAAGCGCTTTTGTAGCCTCGTGTGAAATAATAAGAACAAGGAACATCCGACATGTAATGCCTGTCGGCGTTTTCTTTTAAATCAAACGATGGCATCGTTTTCTCGTCGCCTTCGTCCTCTTCTTATACTCATGTCCTTTATATGCTCGGCTATATTATTGTACCTAATACTGGGATGTTATACACATTGCAGTTATTATTCGCGCGCGCGAAGCGAAAGGCAACGAACGACATAACTTTTTAGAACATTTACTTTAACAGCCCGATTTATTGCCACTTACATTACACCAGTCAGCCAAGATAACGACCAAAGACCGATAATGCGTACGTCATAGTCCGAGAAAATAATATGCTTCGTCTCATATTACAGCTTTTTATAGGCACAATAGTTTTGAGGTTATAATAATAGAAATATGGAGTGTATATACTTAAATGAACGAAGATCGAATATTGTCTCGTAACACATAATCATAAACGACGATTTTCATTCGGTTTATACGACAAACGACAAACTTTTACTCCCTCAAAACTTTTTATTCATTTTATTTTTGTGTCGGAAGAAAAAATGTTATGAATTCATAAGCGAAAGATTGAAATTGAAATATTCAAATATTGAAAATGATTGAAATTGGAACAATGTCGTTATGATGATCATCGATTTGTGGTTTTACAGCGGTAAAATGATGTCGGTTATCTACCTTCGCATATCCGCACAGCTACAGATATGCAAAATGTCATTTTAGATTTCATTTCATTCCATTTGAGTTTAGTGCCGCAACATGCGTCGGCCATTTGCAATGATGGTTTTATGTGGATTATCGTAAATTGCACTTTCGGGAGCGCTTATCTTGTATTTCATTTCCATGCCTATTCATTCACTTACTAATACCATAGCTTCACATTTTTTCCCGAAAAAATTGACAAATCTGGCTCTGTTTTTACAGAGTTTTTCTTTTGTAATTATTGACTGGTCTGTTTGCAGGTATGTTTTTTTAGCGATATATACGTGCGAGATGTTGATCAAGAGCATTGCGAAAGGCTTCATCCTCAACAAGTACACGTACTTGCGGAATCCGTGGAATTGGCTCGACTTTGTCGTCATCTCCAGCGGGTATGCGACGATGGGAATGGAAGTCGGCAATTTAGCCGGCTTGCGAACGTTCCGCGTATTGCGAGCGCTCAAAACGATATCAATACTGCCAGGTACCTAACCTAACCTCTAAAACTATTAGCAGTATTTTGATGATCATAGTGATTGCTAATCTATAAATTACAAAATCCGAACATTTGTGCGGATAGAGTCGGTCGAAATTCAAACGAAATTTGAACAACGAAATGAACAAAAACTGAATGGAACCGGTTTACATACATATACATACAGGGTGTTCCTTAATGGTTGCATCAAACGCCCAAAAGTGATACGAAATGCCATCCTGAAGAAAATTGGTCGTTTGGGAAAAAGTCCTATCTTCAATGGTTTTCAAGATATTACAACTTAAATTTAGTGGTCTTCATGCTATTAGGCGCCGTTAATACAAGTGGGAAAGTAGGTGTTTCAAAATTATTAAACCTTTATTTCCATGACAACAATTTTAAACAATAATTATTAAGTGACTTTAGTCAGTTGCAGTTTTAATTTAATGCATTTCATGAATTTTTGAAATATTATCAAAATGGAAAGATTGTCATCACGTTGTTGTTATGTAAATAAAAGTATGATACTTTTGAAACGCCAACTTTCCAACCTAATTAATGGCGCCTAACAATGAAGACTGCTAAATCTATGTTGTAATATCTTAAAAACCATTGAGGATAGGGACTTTTTCCAAAGGATCAATTTTCTTCAGAATTGCATTTCCTATTCTTAGCGTTTGATGCAACCATTAAGGAACACCCTGTATAAAAAGATGGAAAATCCAATCTCGGACTTAAAGCGTAAAATCGTGATTTATTTAGCAGCATGTAAATATTCCTAGTACTCGTAAGAGTGCTAAAACCCAAACGAAAACAATCGCGGATCGCGAGGTCAACATTCATAATGCAATATGTAAAGCAGTTCAATCGCGTCGCTCGTCGTTGCTCAGTCGATTCTCAACTGTTTGTGAGTAAACAACATGCAGATAACGCGTTCGCCGCACGCCATCCTCATCATATTAGTGACTTACTCAACCGCAATAAACGCTTGCGGATGGATCAAAAACGTAAATGTCGAATATCGCCTCTTTGAAACAACAGGCCACGCGAATCTCACCGTTTCAGGCTGCATTGACCGCACCAGCCTCGGTGACAAACTCGTTGAAGAACTCGCCCTCAAAGACCAACGACTAACAGCGTTGGGACGCGACACATTTCGCAACATGGTCAAGTTGAAAACTCTCTATGTGGAGAACTGCAATGTAAGTTCACTGCACCCGGAAATAGTACGCAACACTCCGCGCTTGGAAGAGGTCTACATTACCGGCAACAATTTTCCCGAGGTGATTAAAGATACTTTCAACCGACCCACGGCGAATAAAGTCAAACTTCTTGTGCTGAATAATAATGGGATATCGCGTATTGAAGGATTTGCTAATATGCAACGTTTAAGCAAAATTAAAATGCGACATAATCGCATCGATCAACTCGACGGCAACTGGTTTGCCAACTGCAGCAAGTTGCTCATTGTAGACTTTAGTTTCAATCAGATTGAGAAGCTCACAAGCTCCACTTTCAAGCACTTGCATAGATTACGACAACTGCACCTGGACGATAATAGAATTGCTCGGATTGAGGCGAATGCATTCCGGGGAATGACCGATTTGCAGGTTATCGGCTTGCGTCACAACTGGCTCAAAGAATTTTCGGGGAGTATTTTCGGCGACACCAAAGTCAATCTGGAATCGCTGACACTGAGTGCAAACAGATTGCACTTCCTAGCGAAAGATGTCAGGGAGAAGATGAAGGTGCAAAAATTAAAGCTCGACGGCAATCCAATCAAATGCAACTGCTTGGATGACGTGACAAAATGGTTGAAGGAGGTCGGCGGAAGCTATCAAACTTCGACGGGATGCGAAATCCCCGAAATGCCTGTGTGTGTCTATCCGAAAGTGCTCAGTTTGAAGTGTGTCGAGTCCATGGACCAATTCGGCGAGGACAAGTTCTTCGAGATGGCCAACAAGATAATCGACGACAAGCATTTGTCCTGCGCCAATCTAGATTTAATTACTTGAACCTAACCTCGAAATATTTTGTAATTTATTTATTAAAGTCACTTTGTAAGAAAGCTTTTCTCGTTGTTTGTTTTTTGTTGATGTGTATATGTGGTGGGCTGTGTGCGCAGGTCTGAAGACCATTATCAACGCGCTGTTGCACTCATTCAAGCAATTGGCGGAAGTAATGACGTTGACCATCTTCTGCCTGATGGTATTCGCGCTCTTCGCGCTGCAGGTCTACAAGGGCGAGCTCCGCAACAAGTGTGTGCTTAAAATGGACGACCACAACGCGTCCTACGACGTCTGGTACAAGTAAGCGACCTGCATACCAACTCACACAACACTCCCAAACTCCTTTCAATTCACTTTGCCAAAATATGTGCATATGCCGGATCTTATTTATAGGTTATGGCAATAACGTTCACATTCCCATTGAAAACTCACTTTTCACCAGACATTTCACAATTCACTTCGCTATTCTACCGTAATCAACAAGTATGTTATTTGTTGGAAAGCATCCAACTTGCAAACGATTACCCAACACATTCACTTGATTTATGAGCCGTATCGCCCTTTGCTTTAATATAGTGCTCTGTAATATCGACACGTCACTGTCACCGCTGCTTGTACCTTAGCACCCAGCCACTAGGTATCGCTGTGTGCGTGCGCGAATTTCCATGTGTAGTTGACCGAATTTCGTGGTGTTTGCGCAGCTGGACGTCGAACCCGGAAATGTGGTGGTTCAACAACGAGACGGGCGACCCGGTGCTGTGCGGCAACGTGACAGGTTCCCGGCACTGTCCGCTAACGCATACGTGCATCTGCATCGGCGAGAACCCGAATCATGGCTACACCAGCTTCGATAACTTCCTCTGGGCGATGCTCACCACCTTCCAGCTCATCACCCTCGACTATTGGGAGAACGTGTACAATATGGTCTTGTCGGCGTGTGGACCAATCAGCGTATCGTTTTTTACGATCGTCGTTTTTTTCGGTTCGTTTTATCTAATCAATCTAATGCTGGCTGTGGTAGCGCTGAGCTACGAAGAGGAAGCTGAGATCACCAATGAGGTATAGTTTCCCACTAGGGTTTCCCAAGACTCTTGAAATTCAAGAAATCTTGTCTTGAATTTTCGTCTAAATCAAGACTAGGAAAATATCAAAATCAATAATAAAAGACAAGATTAAGTTTTTCAATAAATTAGGTAAGAAATATCAAGAAACTTCAAGAAATTCAATAAATACGCAAGACAAGAAACTCAAATTTCTTGTCTTGATATTTCAAGACAAGGCAAGAAGTTGGACCTCAAGACAAGATTTCTTGACTTGTGAAACCCTATTTCCCACTGGGTGCCGTGAACTAACCTAAAAACTTAATCTTGGCTGGTTTATGTAGGAGCGCAAGAAAGAGCTAGTTGATCATCGTGAAGACTCAACATTTAGCTTCGATCCGTCGAATATACACATCAAGCAACTCGCCCAGCACAAGATGAAGAAGATCGACGCCCGGAAAGGCGTCCTCCTCTCCTCGTACACACGCAAACGGACGCGGAGAAGAAAACGAGGCCGAAGCAACGCCATCACCAGCCCGCCGCATATGCCACCTGGAGGTAACGAGGAGGTTAAAGAAATCTTCAAGAAGAGTGCGAAGTCGTCGCCGAAACAGAAGCCCAGCCGGTCTGTGACACCTAGTCCGAGTCCCAGTCCGCGCAACTCGACCCACTCCCCACGTCCGAATATCCTACCTCTGCCTCTACCGGCGCCCAAACATGTACAATTGACGGACCCCAAGTGTCCGGAAACCTTACAGTCCTCCAATACCTTAGCGCCCACTAGGTTAGGTCCGCATAGTAGGCAGACGAGCAGCAATAGTGAGAACCGGGAGTCGTCGCTCGACGATTCGGGCGTTGTCGACGACCACGACGAGGGCGACCTCACCTCGGAAGATGTCGGCTCACAAATCCAACCAGTCATCCGAGTAATAAACATAACCTCACTTTAGCCAATCATTTTGAGTAAAACATGTTTGATGCAGCGAGTCGAAGTGACGCCCGTGACGGTCACCGTCAGCCCGAAAGAGATCAAAGTGATCAAGTGCAATGGTGTCGGCGATTGCAAGTCGAACAAGAAGAAGCACAACATGTACACCCTGCCGCCAGACTACCTCTCACATATAGTCGTTATAGGTACCTAGCGCAGACAAGTTTTAGGCGACTAACCTCAAATTTTTTGCGTGCCTCTTCTGTGTCTATTAGACGATCTTCCTGATAGAAACTGCCCCGGCTGCGAACGCTGCTGCATGGATTACAACGGTTGGCTGCAATTCCAGCAAATGCTCTACGGGATTGTACGTGATCCTCTGTTTGAACTGGCCATCACGGTCTGCATTGTCCTCAACACGATGTTTCTCGCGATGGAGCATCATGGCATGAGCGAGAGCATTCTGCGAGCCTTAGACATTGGCAATAAGGTGGCCTAACCTTATCCTGGTGACACTTTAATTTACACCTCTTTACACTCTTTAGGTCTTCACTTCCATATTCACGCTCGAATGCTGTCTGAAGCTGATGGCCCTGAGCAAGGAGTTCTTTCAGTGTGGTTGGAACATTTTTGACTTGATCATCGTATCGGCCAGTTTGCTCGACCTCATCTTTGAGCTAGTCGACGGTCTTTCTGTGCTTCGCGGGTTGCGTCTACTGCGCGTCCTGAAGCTGGCCCAGAGCTGGATCACCATGAAAGTCTTACTGAGTATCATCATCAGTTCGATTGGGGCGCTCGGTAACCTCACTTTCGTCCTGGTCATTGTTATCTACATCTTTGCCGTTATCGGCATGCAGCTCTTCTCGAGGGATTACACCAGGGACAAGTTCTATCCGGACCCAATACCCAGGTATTTGACCCAACTTGTTAGGTTGGCAAATTGTAGCTTACCTTTGTGGGGGCTTTGCAGATGGAACTTTACCGACTTCTTCCATTCGTTTATGATGATTTTTCGCATTCTTTGCGGCGAATGGATTGAACCACTGTGGGACTGCATGCGGGCCGAAAGCGAAGAAGTAATGACACTCAATCGATATTTATTTGTTTTGCTAACTTTTCTTGGTGTGATGATTGCTAGGGTCCGGGCATTTGTTTAGCTATCTTTCTCCCCACACTCGTCATGGGCAACTTTATGGTGCTCAACTTGTTCTTGGCCTTGTTGCTCAACAGTTTCAATAGTGAAGAGCTCAAGACGCGCAAGGAGGTATTCATCAAGGGGAGTGTTTTATACAACTTACCATACGGCACGCGGTAGTATCTTGCCTAAACCTAATATTTTGATATTCTCAATTTTTACATCATCAAGTAGTTGACTAGACGATCAACACATTTACTTAGAAACACAAATTTTGTATTCTGCTTTTTGAGGTTAGAAGTTTGGGCCCCATATTTGGAGCCAAATTTTTCTAGTTTGACTTTTTTCACTTTTATTAAATTTAAGCACCGAGCACAATTTTAATAAATTGTGCTAAATTAATTAATGAAGATTCCTCTATTACCGACCTCCAATATTTACTTAATTTTTTTTTAATTTCTTTGGTTTGGTATTTATTTCATAATATTATAGATTTTTTAGCTCTCTAGTCTAGTTCTAGACGGCCATTTGTAAAAACATAACCAAACAAAAAATGAGCAAGGTACTATTTAGTCTGCTGGTGGTAAGTTTCAACTCAGCTCTCCTTTTGTGTTGTTACAAATTGGCGTGACGTGGACGTAATGTAAAATTTGCATGCGCGCATCTGAATGTTATGTTTTTTTTCTTGATTACAATCTTTTATTTCATTGTCTAAGAAGTACCAAGACGACGATGCTTTTCTCCCAACCTGGCACTCTCATCCCCTCAATAATATTTCAACTTTTATGTGCACATTTTAATGTGTCTGCGGCATGTTAGTTTATGTAGACGACACTAAACACGAACATTAATGCCTGTCACACTGTTGTCCTGCAGCATTTGCAGCAACAAGCGAAACAAATGAAAATTTATGTTTCAGCCACGCAACGACGCAATCGGCCATATTGTTTTCTTTCAGTGTTATAAATGTTCAATGTCGCTTTTCTTATATGTCTTATGCTGACGCGGATGTTTGCTGTACTAAATGTTATAATGATCTTTGAGGGACGATGTAATAATCGAAATTTCTTTCTCGTGTCCACTCTTAACACTATAGGAAGTTGGCGATGAGTCGAAGCTGGCGCAAAGTTTCGATCGCATTCGCGAGCTGGTACGCAAAAAGCGCCAGCAACGAATTGCCGATGAAACAAACGCCGAGAACGAAAACAACTCGCGCTTGGAGCAAATCGTACGAGAAGTCATGCAGCGGCATGCCGAAGAGGAGGCCTTTGCAAAAGGTAAATTAGGTTATGAACATGTCCAAATTGTCTGTGGTCTGATGTAGTACGTTCAATTAGCCACAATTTGACCCCCCAACAAATTTTTGTCCAAACTCAAGTTTAAGAGATAAGTCGCGATTGCACCAAAAGTAACACATAGTAGTTTAGTGTGGATAAAATAAAGGACTAGACATTAACATATAGAGTGACTAATAAACTCACTCGCTGTGCTGTGTGCCTTCAGTTGGATTAACAACGAAAGCACTGCAGCAATCGACTACAGTGGTGGCGTTTCCGCGTGATAAACGCAGCTATCAGGAGGCGATGAACCGACCCATCTCGATAATCAGCTACGAGCCGCCCGAATACCAGGAAACGCTGCACGAGCGCAACGAGCAAATCGATGGCGACGGCTTGGGGCGCAACAACAGGTACGCGACACTAATCAACGGCACGTCCGAAGAAACGGAGCACAGCGCCGAGCGCCAAAAGGAGAATAAATTACTGCTGCAGAACATGTCGTCGGGACTAGGCACCACCAACGACAGCAAAGGTAC
>JARJDT010002319.1:0-12093 GCA_030264655.1 Leptusa sp. GC000079
AATTCAATTGAATTTATTGCCATTTGAAGCTGCGATTTGAATAAATAACGCACGCAAAATGCATTATTATACGTGTAATAAGAGTAAAACATATCACAAACATTTTTTTTAATACGTAAAATGCGCAATTTAAAACGCACCAAGCGTGAAATTTGAAATTATATCAATGCATTTCGAATAATAAAACTTGTACTAAAATCTAGTGTAATTGTGCAATTTACATTTTTGCAATGCAAATTCGAAATTATTAAATCTTTAAATAAACATATCCCATGAAAATCCAGTAGGAATTCGCGAAAAGGTAGGGCTTTAGTCCTTGTTTTGGTTGAGTGATGTCGAAACTAGTTGATTCCAGCGGGATTGAAACCATTTTCTATAGTACTCGCAATGCTGGCATGGAAAATGGAAAATTGATGCGCACGCAAAATGCGCCAAAACGTACGCATCGCATACGTATGTGATGGCAAACATATTGTATTATCCTCCCTTGTTTCCCGCTTGCATAATGTCTACTGCATCATGCATGTGCCCATGTATGATAAACTCGCATACGTCGCGTTTGTTCCCGGCACATCATGTTTAACATTTCACATTTTGTTTTTGCTTTACGTTTAATATACCTGATGGCGAAATTGTGGTCTTGTGGAAGCACTGAAAAAGAGTGTTTAACGCCATGAATTGTGCCTCTGCAGCCTGCCACATCACTCTATGGCTATGCCATGTCGGTGATATTGTGATGATGTAGCATGTAGGAAAGAGTACATCAAAAAAGCCACAAAGCCGACAAACCGCCAAATTGAACATCAAGCAGACACGTTTTCTTTCAAGCTTTTTGTGTGCGCTGCTTTGCGGCTTTTCACATTTTCACTCTCGAGTTTTTCGGCATGTTTGTTTTCTACTCTATCATTATTTTTGCGAATGTTTTAAGTTGTAATGGTTACACTCTGTGTGTGTATGTGTTTGTGTGTGTGTGTGGTGCGCTTTAAAAAATTCAAATGCAATTTTGTTTTTGATGGTGCGGTGCGGTATGTTTCATCTCGTTTTAATATATGTGCCACTTTTAATTTTTGCTGGTTGCTCGTATTTTGCATGCGCATACGCGCAATTATGACGTGACCTCAACATTTTGTACGTACTTTTGTTGTATGTACATGGGTCAAATCTCAAAATCTGATAAATATTTAAGCGGCATTTAATTGGGTTTTTTTGTGTGAGCGCTTTTGTTCCGTGTTCGGTTAGGTTGTGCAAATAACCCACATGAATGTTGCACTCTGTGCTCATAAACAGAACAACGGGCGTTATTTTGGCGCAATTTGAAGTTTCAATTGCCTGCATTCTCTTTTCATATTACATGTTATTACATGGCGTTTATTAGACTAGGACTAGCGGATGGTTTGAGCTCGAGGATGCAACATTTTGTTGTACTTTTCGTATTTGTATTCGCATCGCAATGCGTCGAAATGCAATGATATGCAGAAATTACCGAGTACATGTCGTTCTTCGAATAAGAGTTTAAGTTTAGCAAATTTCATTTCGTGGTCGTGGGTGCGCTCATTCTTCATTCCTCAATGAATATTGAATCATCGCGTGCTTCATGCATAAAATACTCGCTTTTGCTCTCTTTGTTTTGCTTTTCTTCACGTTCGACGCTGTATTTCGTATTAGGTGAGGCCGAGCGCGCCATTACAATTGCAGATTCGTCGCTTGTATTAGCGTAAAAAAGAATTTGCATTCGTCTGGGGCGCGTCTTAAAAATGCAGCCAACTAATTGAAATTAGACGTTACTTTTTTTTTTCATTTATATATTTTTGTTGCTATGAGGAATAATGTGTTGAAAAGGAGTGGAAATTTCTCGCGCTTGATGCCTTCCTTAAATGAGACGTTTTTTTGTTTGTTTGTTTTTGTTGTTGAAGATCCATATCCGAGCGAACAGCAGCGTTACGAAGACATGTGTGGCGGCGGCGGCGGCGGTGGCGGCACCGGCGGTGGGCCCGGCTACGGTGAGCCCTTCACCGGCGACACGTATCGCAAGTCGGGCGCTACTGTCGTGACGCCCGTCGCCACCGAATACCGCGATCAGCGCAACTTTCAGCAGCCCGGCGCCGTCTTGATGGTCTACGGCCTCGATCCGCTTCGCACCAACGCCGATAAATTATTCAATTTGATGTGTTTGTACGGCAATGTGGCCAGAGTAAGTCCAACTCCACACCAATTTCAGTTAGGGTTTCACGAGAGTCTTCATTTTCAAGAATTCTTGTCTTGATTTCGAGACAAGATCAAGAAAAGACTCGGTATGGTAAAATCAAGACAAGACAAAATTAAATTTTTCGAGAAATTAGACAAGAAATGTCGAGAAATTTCTTGTCTTGATATTTCGAGACAAGAATTCTTGTCTCGTGAAACCGAAAGTTTGGCGCTCAAATAAACAATTTGTTTGTTTACTTGTTTAGATAAAATTCCTAAAGTCGAAAGAAGGCACCGCCATGGTACAAATGGGCGACGGGGTTGCGGTCGAACGCTGCGTGCAATACTTGAACAATGTGAACGTCGGGTTGACGGGAGCGGCGCCCGTGTGCCACACCAATGCCACCCTTGAAGAGGTGGCCGCCATGGAGCACAAGCTCCAGCTGGCCTTCAGCAAGCAGCCGTATCTGAGCGAGGTGACGAATCCGTATCCGCTGCCCGACAAGTCGCCCTCGTACAAGGAGTACATTACGAATAAAAACAATCGCTTCATGAATCCAGCGATGGCGAGCAAAAATCGCATCCAACCGCCAAGCAAGGTGCGACGCCATCTTGTCGCTTTAGCGTTCTAGAACTTTTTCAATTTTTTTTTTGTGTTTGTTTGGCAGATTTTGCATTTCTTCAATACGCCGCCACAAGTCACCGAGGATGAGTTGATACAAGTATTCAAAGACTACGATGTTATTCCACCGAAGGCGGTCAAGTTGTTTCCGATGAAGTCGGAGCGTTCGAGTTCAGGCTTGTTGGAGTTTGAAACTACAACGGAGGCGGTGGCGGCCGTTATGGCCTGCAACCATGCCGCCATCGAAAGTCCTGGTAGTGAATATGCGCTGATTTTAGTCGCCTTGCTTTTTGTTAATTTGCCCCTTTTTGTGGCTTGTTGCAGGCACCAAGTTCCCATTCATAATGAAACTGTGCTTCTCCTCGTCGCGTAGCATGTCCATACGAAACGGCGAGAACAATTCCAATGGGGCGACAGACAGACGCATGGAACAGGACCAGTAAGACAACTCCCTTCTAAACAAACACTCATTTTTCCTTCTTTAAGTTTGTTACTTAATTGCCAATTGATGAGAAAACGCAAGCAAACAAACAACTCGACACATTTGCCAAGACAAGACTCGCAACAGAAATTTTGAAACGAATGCTTAACGAAATCTCTCACTGAATCACTATTTCTCTGATTATACTCTGACATTACGATACAAAACACACTTGTTCTTGGAAATGGAATACGAAGATGACATATCTCCTCAACCTTATACATCACAACATATTTTTTGAAATATCTATTAGTAACTTGCATTGAATTGTTTGAAACTTTAGAAGCCTAGAAGACTCACTACTTCACTACAACTAGGGTAGCAAGTAATTATTGTCGTCGGATTCGTTATTGGTTGATTTTACATTGATTTCTTGACGAACGCGAACATCTCATCCCCTATCATATCCAGTGGTTTTTTTTGTTAACACGCATTATTTTGTTATTATAGTAATTAGTTAAATTGCGGAAGATAAGATTCCGGTGTTGTTAAGTTGTGAAATATCAATACATTCGTATAAAAAAAGCTTCAAAAACAAGACATGTCTCATGTTTTTAGTTGTAATCAAGAAGAAGTTTAACACTCTGCGCATTGTTTGCGCTCTTTTCTCTCTTGGAAAAAGATCTGAACACTTTTAGTACGTAATACATATCGCTACTGATTATAATTATTTTTAAAAGTTAATCTTACTATGAAACAAAAGAACATTGCAACGAGTTTTACTAGAATTATTCACTATTTATATCAAATGTATGAGAAAATACAAAAACAATTCGATTTTTTTAGCTAAATACTCTCAAAAGGTATTTCAATTTGGAAATTTCTTAATGCGAGCTCTAAGGGGGAAAATTTGCAAAAAAAAACACGAAATACAACGCAAATATTGTCTATTCACGGTTTATTTTCTATCTGATTTGAAATGAATCGTGAATGTACTTTATTAATTAACATAAACACAAAATACAAACAAATGAGATAAATCACGAGAGTATTTTTTATATAACTCTGCTTATTAGGCATACACGAAACATATGGAACATTATGTAACATTCTCCTCCCCCGCCCCCAAACGTACCAATTAATTGTAACACAGCATTAAAGTCAATAAGTTTGATTTTCTCTCATTTATCGACGAAATTGAAAGGACCCAGTAAACTATTTGCGACATATTGATAGAATTTTAATGCCAACCAATTACAATTAATACTTTTAGATGGTATTTTTTGAGTCTTTTAACAATCTATTTGTGCATATTATCGATCACACTGCAGCTAAACTATACGAAACTTGTAAATATTAAATAATTGATCCAAACAAACAATTCAATCTATGCCAACAAAACAAAACAAAACGATTTCAATCATATTTTCTTGACGAGTAAACGAGATGGCTAAAGTTGAACGCGAATTAAATAATTTAAATTAAACTTTAACAAAGAACATGTGTCAAATTAGTGCAATAAAATAAATAATTTTTATTAAACTTTAACTATTTGTAAAGTAACATTAGTTACCTATTAGTTAAAATCAGTAGTATAACATTTTAAATTAGTCTTAAAACGAAATTGTTTACATATACAACAAGAAAGATTTGAACATTTCAATATTTCCATCATGGAAATTCGAACTTAAACATATTCTAAAACATATCAGACAACTATAAACAAATAACTTGAAAATTGCAATTTTAAAATTATGAATTAATTGCACTTGATTTAATAATGTTTGAAAAGGAAAGAAATTACTTGCTGCATATTCTAAAATAACCAAGTAAATGTCAAATCAAAATTTAATTGCATCTTTGTCTATTCTATGACTACATAATCACACAAAACGCTATTGTAGTTCATAGAGTTCAATGTTACGTTAACTTTGGCGCTCTTAAAATTGACATGCCTACAAACAAACAAACAAAAAACTAGAAGAAAGTTCAATAAAAGAGCAAGAAAGGTGTCATTTATTAGTTGAATGTCTTCCTATGAGACTTGCGTCTTAATTTAGTTTAATCTAAATCTACTCAGTACCTTACTATCCAACACATGCATGCAAAGAAACGCGTTGTTTTGTAAATTTCGTGATTAGATTGAGACGCAGGTTGTAAACTCGATGTCAATAATAGTAGTATCTTTCTCTATCTGTCTGTAAACCTACTACTTATACCTACATTTAAAACACTTAAATTATTGTAACACAACATGCAACACACTTACAACACTTGGAATACTTGAAACCAAAAAACACACGAAGAAACAAATAGCTATAATACAAAATAATCAATCACATTCGAAACATACTGTGAACTGTGCAATAACAATATTCATGTTATTGCGATGAAGCAAGCACGACGACGATTCGATGATGAAACAAACATAGAAAATACATATTATAAAAGACAGTTAGTTAACTTTTAGGGTAGTTATCATATCATTATAGTATTAAAATCTCGAATGTTAGTTTATAGCCGAAATGAAATTGGAGCAGATCAAAATTGAATCTTTTGAAAAATACTACAAATTAATTAGCAACGTTAGCTCATTCATTAATTAATTTTGATCTATGTCAGGACCAATCAATAACGGGACAATTAATGAATGAGTGTTGAAATTTCTCAAATACTTTCACTGTAATTAGATTTTAA
Source organism: Leptusa sp. GC000079 (assembly GCA_030264655.1). Taxonomy (NCBI): domain Eukaryota; kingdom Metazoa; phylum Arthropoda; class Insecta; order Coleoptera; family Staphylinidae; genus Leptusa; species Leptusa sp. GC000079. The sequence continues at coordinate 5,925 of JARJDT010002319.1, forward strand.
TTTTTAGATGGTGATGATTAGGTGATATTTGACATGTTTTTAATTAGTTATTTTTATCTTAGTAGATACCTTTGATTCGTCGTGTTGGTTACTAATTGTAATATTTATAGTAATAGTTTTTGGCAGGCTGTTTTCTTCTATTTCTCATTGATTTAATTAACAATGCAACAAATTGATGTAATGATTTGTTTATTTTATTAGTTTGTAAGCGATTTACAGTGAAGTGTCGTTCCTTGTTTGTTTATGTTCACTATTACACTTGTAATGAATTTTTGTGTGCAAAAACTTTGATTAAAAAAATTGATAAATTGTTTCGTCGAATGAATTCTATCAGCAAAGATTTGAGACGTTTTCAAAGCCCAAAAAAACATAGAAAACAAGACGATTACATACTATACCTACCTGTCTACTACTACATTACATAATATTACATAAACTTATACCTACATACATATTTAAATTAAATATACTACTTAATTGTAATTGTCGTAATGGAATATCTATGATAAAGAAAAACACAACAAAGAACAACTTAGTTGAGTCAATTATCTGTGCCTCTAGCTGGTGGTAGTTATCTCTTCTATCACACTCACTTTTTCTTATATTTTGTAGTCGATTTATTCAGCTCTTTTGATTTTTTGATGAATTGGACAACTTCAACATATTTGCATGCTCAGTTATTATTGTTCCTTCGTTTTTAGTTCTTTCTTGCCTTATTTCGCTTTCACGTCTCATAATTATAGCGATTGCAGATTAATTAACCAACCTACAATCAATTCCAATTGAATTTACAGCAACATCAACAATGTAACTGAACATGATCATCAACTACAACAACTACAACTACAACAACAACAGAACAACATTACAATTATACTTAATTAAATTAATGATGAAAAGGAACGCATAATATGAAAAAGATGGACCTGAATTGAAAATATCCTGCTGTTTGTCTCTGTGATATTTGCCGCTTATTGTTTCAACTAATTAATTTATAAATAATTTATTATTAATATTAATTGTAACTTTTCATATTTAGCAATTAAATATATTAATTAATTAATGAATTCGACGAAAACGAAGATGCAATAAGCGGCGCTTTGCGTATAAAAGACAAATTGTTATTTAAATTAATTCTATTCTATTCTAGTAAGTTACTTTGATAAGAATTTGATGCTGAATTTATTGTTAGTTAGTTTATAGTGATAGCATTGTTTGTTTTCGACTTTCGTTTTGTTACTTCATAGCTTCGTTTTTTGAAGCTGTAAATATTTATTCATTGATCGTTATTTATTGAATTGAATCATTTATCATCGTCGCGTCATTCTACAGTTCGGATTTGACCAAAGTAATACTTACACCAACTCACAGAGACTAAACTCGGATATGAATTTATACTTTGACTCACCACCGTCTTCATTTCCTTTCTTCACCCTCCACCCTAAAATGCCCTTGCGAACATTTCACCATTGACCATATACAATTAAACAAGCGCTCTCTTCTCTTACACGTTCAAAAATACATAATTAATTGAATTAATATACTTACTTTACAACAGACTCTACAATTTTACATCACAAATCAAGTCACAACCGCAAAAAAGACGAGAATACAAGCAAACAATTATAAATTATGAATAAGGACCTTTTTAAAGGTTCGAAAAATATTTAAATATAATATGTATAATGACGATACATTATTTTAAAATGTATGATGTATTTTCTGAGCTATGTGTATATAAAGAAAACAAAACAAAACAAATGTTATATTATATACAAGATACAAACAATATCGAAATCATACATATTCAATAAAGTAACAAAGAGACATGAGAAACATGAATGAAGACATATTATGATTAGAGATGAAAAACAATTAATTAATATAATTCGACAAGTATTATATGAATAATTACTAATAACGCGTAATTAATTGTATGCCAAATAACTAGTAATTTGTATCCATAACCAGCGATTTACATTGTTGTTAAGTAAGACCAAAAGTACAATGAACAAGTAGTTGCAATTTACAATAGCATATTATACATATTGATAATTGAATATTACATTCAAATAGTGAAATAGTAATCTAATAGTGTTCAATTCTAAGTTGAAATTTGCTGCTTGTTAATTGAGAATGTTTGTTTCTTTGCTCGGTGACAAATGCATCATGGTTGTGAAGACAAATTAACTAGGCTCAGTATTACTGAAAGTCAATTCGTTTTTTCAAAGTATAATAATTGTTGTAAATAAGTTAACAATATTGAATATAATATATTTCAATTTTGCTGAAATGATTTATTAATAATAATAGATGATATATAGCTATAAATAAATTAAATATACATATGATGATGATATACATATTAATATAAATATTATTATTAAATTTAAGTAAGTGAAGTAAACTTTGAATGAATGCCAATGAGAATTTGACAGTTTATGAAAGAGCAATTGCAATTTAACGGTGAAAATAAACATAAAGCGAACTATGTGTTTTTGAACTTGTAAGAATTACCATCTCCTCACTTCCAATCCACTATTTCAATAACGTCGAAAATTCAAAATAAATGGTCCATTATTGTGTTGCTTTGTCGTAAATTTATTTATACAATTACTGCAAATGGAAAATTGGAGGCTGCAGAAGGATACGCATGGCAACAGGTACGTTTTATTAATAATAATGTAATATATTCCTGTATTATCTTGTCAGTATAAAGTTTATTTAGTAATTCATATTTGATATTGCGATATGTTACAATATTTGCAATTCTTAATAACTAAAAATAATATGCGTAACAAAACGAAAATACAATAATTCAATAATAGTTTTAGTTTAAATTTTAATTAGATAGTATTTAGTTCGTATATAAATTTCTAAACTTGATTTTCAATATTAATCAATAAACAATTTATAAAATGTCGGAACGGCGTCATTTTGTCCTGCAAAATGTGCCATTCTTTAGAATTTAACAACGCGATTGATTTTCACTTTTAGTGATTATTTTTGACAATACAATAGATAACAATAATCAATATAATTTTAATGATATGAATAGTTTGATTTCTGTGCGTATTTTAAATTGTTTCTTCAATTTCATTCAATGTAATTTTTAATTAATTTGTTTGTAATGTTTATAATAATTGCGAACTTGTATAATTATAATAATATTAATGTAATATTATAATTAATGCACCCTAGTACCGTTTTCGATATTAATTTACTTAATAATATTCAATAATAATTCAATATAAAATTAAACGTAAGATAATGAATAAGAAATTTTGATTTTTTTTTTAATTTTCAGCAATTTCCAAAAAACAATTTCAATTTTGACAAATCTTCAATAACTTGCATTTTATTTTACATATTTTCACTCACCACATATTGTTCCATTCAATCTGAACAATCTTCAACAACTAACGAAATACTCCTGGCCATTGCACGCTGGCCGTTTAGTCCTCAGGATCTGCCCTTCTCGACATCCCTTTTGCTTTGACTTCCCTCTTTGCTCCCTCTGGCTTCCTTCTCTTGTTGTGCTTCCAATCTTTCCTCCAGCAATTTTATCTTTTTATATTTTTCTATTAAACAACAAAGAAAACACAATAAAAAAAATCAGATTGTAACTTTTTCTCTTAGTAATAACTTACTGGCAAGTTTAATCATGATGACTCCCCACCATATCGACCACCCCCACCCGACGCAACAAAAGAGTACAGTGAAGAGTTGCCCGACGCCGATGATTGTATTGATGATAAAGGAGCCGACGCGCGGTTTTGGTCCATCTTTTTGCGAGAAGCGCGGTTTGCCCATGCACAAACAGAACATGCCACTGAAAACAGTGCCTACACACAGCAACAATCATCAATCGTTAGTGTTATTCAGTTTAAATGGGCAAAAACCGGTGAAACTCGCCTGTTCCCGGAGCGAAAATGTTGAAAAAGAGGCAGAAGTACGCCAACCAAATGGGAAGCACTGGAATCGCCGCCTTCATCGTTGACGTGTACTCAACCAAACTCGTATCGAGTTTGTTCTTGGGATCCTGCATTTTTAGTAAACATTTGAAACACCCTGTACACATATTTTATTGCTATAAATTGCATGCCATAAATGTCCGCATGCGAAATTTCCATTGCGTGCATAATCATCGGCCAAACGCCTATTATAATAGCAAGGTCATTTCTTATCCCCCACCAACCCCCACCCAAAGCATAATAATGGTCGAAGAAATTATTACAATGTGTAATTTTCCATTGCGCAATTTTGCTTTTTACTTTTTTCTAGATCTTTCCAAGAAAGTTTTATGATTTATTGAAATTACCTAAAGCGGTGAAAAGTAAACAAAATGGTGGACTCACCTCTTGTGGGATGACAGTCGGTGTGAGACTCTTCTTCTTGGACAATAATGAAGCCCTGCGACTGGCGGCATCATCGATTTTCGCCGGCGTCGATCGTTTGCAACAGCGACAAGCACAACCGCAACAGAACAAAGCCTTGAAGAAGTTCTTGCACCGCTCCCTTCAATTTCGATTGATTGGTCAGCATCCATTAAACTTACCACTTGTAATGACTTACCTTGTTGTTGGTGGTACAGGTTCACTTAAAATGCTATCTCTGCGTTGCGTCCAGTCCAATTTGTCTTTTTTCTTGCCAAAACCACAGAAACCAGTTGAATCGCCCACTTTGTTGCTCTTGCAGCAGTTGAGTTTCTGGAAGAAGGTCTTTTTCGCCTCCTCCACGTCATCCGCATGACTAATGATGATTTCTTCGACGTCATGTGCCTTCTTCTTGCCCCGCTTCAGACAGGCGAAGCACCCTTTCTTGGCTGTTTCCGCTTCTTCGATGGTTTCGTCCACTTGTTTCTTTTTGTTGTTGCAACAACAACACATTTTTTGCTTGAATTTGTTCATGAAATTCCCACATCGCGATTTTGGGGCTTCATCCGATGGATGTTCTTCGTCGGTTGTGTGAGGTGGCGCCCTTAAAATCAACCCACAATTTTTATTCAGATTTTAGAAAAATTTAAGAAAAAAATTATTAGATTAGTGCAAGGCGAGTACCCGTTTTCGACTACGTGGTTGTAATTTGGCGCCTCATTCTCGTCCGATAGGGGCATAACGTAAATAAAAGTCATTTTCTCTTTGACCGCTTTGTATTTCATTTGGTTGTCTTGTTCGTATCAGCTTGTTTGAATCAAAGCACAAATCGCACTTTTAATTTAATATCGCACAGAGAGACTGAGGAAGTGCCGCACTGTCACCGCCAAAGCAAAACTGTCGCCGCACTTGCAAAAGGGTTTTATTACCGCGACGTGTGCTCTTTGTGTGTCGATGGTGCTGCGCGTTGTAACCGCGCTCTTCGACTTTTTGACCGACGAGTCAAGCAGTCGCAGTGTGTGGGGCGGCTTGTTCTATATACCTAATGAAAGTCAATGAAGAAAGATTTATGCCAAAGTTACCAGCAACAAAGGTATGTGTCCAGGGGCGTCTCAAAAGTGCCCCCCAAAAACTTTTGAATTTCGCGAAGAAAGTGCAAGAAACGAGTTGTTGTTCGCCGCCCCTGACTAATGAGCACACGCCATATTCCACTCGCCGGGGGCCAGACTGGACGGCCGCTGCTGGCACGCGAACACCACCCTTTCGCCCCTTAGTCACCGCCACCCGCTTTCTTGGCTTGCGAGCACAACTGTTGACCCCTTAACATATTCAGATTTTTCTTCGGATTTCCCCATATGCCACTTGGACTTCGATTTGTTTTCCTTTCTTTCCTTTACTCCACTTAGAATTACAGGCTTCTTTTGTCCAACATTTATTTCGCGTTTAAGAAGGTTGAAAGCATCAAGACAGTTGCTGTTGGACTCGACCGCGATTTTTCGCCCAAAATGCCCCAAATGTGTGTCAGGGTTACATGCAAGACATGCTTCTTTCTTAAGTAGCGACAAATATTTATTTGTTTCACGATATTAAAAGTGTTTGGAGCTATTAGGTGTTTAAGGATAATTTGCTTAAGTTAAGTATTGATTAGGTTTGAAATTATTGAAGCCATTAGCAAAATGAAGGAGAAAATCGAAAGCAATCTGATAATGCTATTCAAAATTTCGATTAAATGGCTGCACCCTCGAAAACGCATATTAACATTATTAACCCTCTCCAACTCCAACATACCCTAA
>JARJDT010002351.1:0-13389 GCA_030264655.1 Leptusa sp. GC000079
TAGCACGTTCAAAAAGATGGAGAAAGAGTAGCTCCACTTTTAGTCCTGCGTCGTGCGTTCGAAAACTCTTCCAGTTTCTCGTACAAAATAATAACATTAGTGGCGTTCGTTTATTGAGTTTGCTTAGCTAATTTCAATTAATTTTGGATTTGCTGTCGATTTTAGCCGAAATAAAAAACCAAATCAATTAAAACAGAGAACAAAATTAACCGAGACGCTAAACGAATGCCACTAATCATTTCCAAGGTCGACAAAAATTTAAATTTATTACAAATAATCCGCTATTTTTCATTTATTAACTGAAAAGCCCATTTGAATGACGCAAATTGTTGCAATCCCAGTGCAATACACACAAAGAATCCCACTATTCCCATTCAAAGAGTGCAATGGCAGCAACCCCCAAGCAATTATCCCATTCCCATCAGTATACTAGTCCTCATCAAACCCCATAGTCGGTTACTTTCAAGATATCTGACAACTCATTGAGTTCATTCGACGACACACGAGACAAAGTCATGCTCTTCTTCGAACCCAGCGATGGCACCGACGCCGACTTGGGACACACAGTAGAAAAACGCGATTTGAGCTTGACGCGATAGAAAGTATACGAGCCAGTCGCCGCAGTCGCCTGCAACGTGCTGCGCTGAGTGCGCTGCGCACCAGCACCAGGAAGCGCCCATCGCATCACGCGCGGCTTGGCTTTAGACGCGCTAGCTATGGCACTAGCCTTCCCCATCCCAATCTTCGAAGCAGTAACAATCTTCTTATTGAAGGCGCCTTGCATGAGAAAGTGGCCGAGTTTGCCGTCGAAAATCTCCAAATATGTGAGCACGTTCTCGACGTTCAACTTGCCCTTATCGCGCACGAGGCCAGCAATGGGCTCATCAGTGACGCCAAACTCTTTAAACACATCAGCAAGCGCTCTGACGACGCGGTGCAGGTTATCGCTGCGTTTACAGGCCATCCTAGTGGCCTTCTCTGCCTCTTTTTTGACTGTCTGATACTGCAATTCGAGTTCCTGCAGTGAATCCGCCTGTTGGCGCTCCATCTGCTGGTGTTTAGCCTGCGCCAATTGTATGCGCTTGTACAGCGAGACAGTCTCATCCGAGAGGGTCTCAATCTCGTTGTTGAGAATATTCACGTAGTTAAACATACCAAAGTTCTCGGTTTCTTTGCGCAGAAAGAGGAAACAAATGCGGTGAATGTCCTCCTCGCCGACAAACACGCGAATATCGTGCATGATCTGCGAGTAGCTGAGGAGGGTGTCGTTGAACGTCTGCAATTGCGCGACGCGCTTGGCTTGCTCGCGCGCTTCGAGGTCGGCCATCACGCGGCGACACCCCTTGGCGCGGATAAACTTCCCCAGCGAGGTTTGCGCATCCAAAAACCGCTTCATGTCCGCCATGTGATCGCTGTGCATGTTGTAAATATTCATCGCCTTCAGAGACAACACGTGCAGCTTGGAAATATATTCTTCACGCTGCTCGTACACAGTCTTCGTGGTGTCCATGACGTCGAGCAAGACACGCTTGCCGGTTTGCAGCAGCCCCAGGAGTTTATTGAAGCGTTCGTTGAATATCTGTCGGTCGCTGAGGATGCTCATCACTTGATCGCGCAACCTGCGGTTCTCGGCCAACAGCGTGCAATACGCCTTGACGTTGGTGTCCAGCTTATTTTCGAGCATCTGCAGGTGATTCTCCTGGAAGTCGAGCTGCGACTGTGGCTTCGAGGCGTTAAGCGCGTGAATCCTCTGCTGCACTTGCTTGATTTGGCTGTCGATCGCTGTTAGCTCGTGCTTTTGCACCCGGAGCTCGTTGCCGAAGTTGCATCGCGAGCGCAGCAGCTCTTTGAGCCACTGCTCCTGCTGGCGATCCTCGGCGGGGCGATGCGAGCGTCGTATGGTGAGCTTCAAGTCGGCGAGCTCTTTGCGCATTTGCTTGACGCACTTCTTTTGCCGCACTGTGTCGATGCCGTGCGCGCATTTTATCGCTAGTTTGTCGTTGACCAGAATTCGATACTGCAACAAGTTGATGATTACATTTTGATGAATGTCTTTCTGTGACGAGTGTTAAAATAGTTATACCTGACGTCGCAGTCGTCTCAATTCCGCTTCTTCTTGTTCGTCCATTGTGGCAAAACCAGAGTTTGAAACCCACCCGGAGATGCCCTCAGCCCTTTAAACCCTTTGGAATGTGACGTCCCACCACCCTAGCAAGTGTCTTTAGTTTGTTTGATCATTAAATTAATAACGTCGTTACCATGGTAATAAACATGCTTCGATAATCTTTTTACTCTGAATAAATATTTAAATGTGGTAATTTTGCCGTCGGCTGCTCTCCCGATATAAAATTGAGCGTTGAATACATATTATTATTATAGTAATAAAGTAATGTGAATCCAAAGTTATTTATCGACGAAGATTAATAAAACCGTAATCATGATAATAAACATTTAATAAACACATAAATATAATATAAAAACAAACATATCTTTTAGGTAGCAAACATGCTTCGCCCGTTTATGCACAAAATTTAACTATATTAAATAAAAGAATCTTTATCAAAACAAAGTACATAGGAATCACATCGCGGTACTCTCGTGGCATCGCACTATTTGAACATGTCGCTAAAGTCTTTCTCCAAGTTTTATCACGATTTACATGTAAATCTAAAAGCGAATCAAGCTCCGCATTAACATTATTTAACAATTTCCTTGGCAATGGAGCAATATGTCTGTCCATGTAATATGCCTTATCCAATTGTTCGACATAATGTTCAAGTGTTTTGTTGTAATTGAAGAAAGTATAAGTTATAAACACAGAAATATAATATAGAAGCAAACAAACATATCGTTTGGGTAGCAAACATACTTCGCCCTTTTATGCACATAACTTAACTATATCAAATAAATCATCTTTCTCATTCTTCACGCTATGCAAGTATACGTTCAGTAATTCATTCTGACCCGAACAAATTAATGACTGTTTAAAAAAACGATGTTGGCTACATCTTTGCCTTTCAATACTTGCCATTTGACTATGCATAGTATCCAACAGAATCACATGATTCTTTTTAGTTTTTCGTGAGATTTGTTCCAGCATGCACTCTTTCTCGAATTTCATGCGTACAGCCATCGAACGCCGAACATATGAATCCAAAACGTGGAGTAAATTCTTGCCTATGCAAGCTGCTTGTTCTGCACCTGACAAGTCATGATTGCAGTGAACACATCTCTCAAAAAAATCACGGTTAACTTGCGAGACGATGATATATTGACGACAATTGAGACATTCAAAGTGGATAGGGATAACATCGCGGTACTGTCGTCGCATGAGATGATTTGAATATGTCGCTAAAGTTTTTCGCAAAGTTTTGTCACGATTCACATGCAAAATTAGAAGCGAACGATCTACTAATGGATCTAGTCCTGCATTAACGTCATTTAGCAACTTCATTAGCAAAGGAGCAATATGTCTGTCCATGTAATATGCCTTATCAATTATTCGATCAAAATGTTTAGATGTTTTGTTGTTATCATAGAAAGTAAGTTCGTGCATGTCATAAGCACGCAAATTGGGGTTGTTTCCTGTGCCATTCACATAAATCACGTAAGACACATCGTCTTTGATGCGATAAACAGGATATAGTAAATTTCGGCGTTTGACAATAGTCCCGTGAGGTGTATCAGGCGGATAAGACCCCGGAGGTTTGTGCAGCTTAACAGAACAAACATAATTTAAAGGATCATCATCATGTAACGAGTTGTGCATAGCGTTAATCAGTTCTTTATTGCGGTCATCTTTGTCTTTCCAAGCACATGAAATAACCGTCAAAAACTTAGTAAACAAGTCTTTGGCGATTTTGGGTGTTGTCTTGGTAAACAACCCTTTGACAATCCACTCATCGTTCTTTAGGCAATAAGAAGTCTTGCCGAAAATAAACGCCTGGCAATAGACGCCTTCTAATTTCAAACGAATAAACTGATATTGTTCCACAAAAGATCCAACAAGCATCACTGTCTCCTGAACATTGGCAAATTTGTCCACTTTCATGAAGAAACTATCAGTATGGCCGAAAATAACAGAGCCCTTTTCAATGGGAAACAAAGAAGAGAGTTGCAGTAAAATAGCACGGCCGTGATTAGCGATCGACGAAACTAACTTATGGTCGTAAAATACCGAAAAGAAGCTGCCCACACAGCCATAGATACTATTAGCGATCAGTTTCATGACGTTGCTTTCAAGCAGTTGATTGTTCCGTTTGGCAGTTTCTCGCAACTCGAGCAAATGCGCCATCACGCCAGGCAACGAAAAGGCAGGAATGTTGCTGAAAGTGAGCGCAAACTCACGAATAATATTCGGATACATTGAAATGACGTCGAAGACAAGAATCTGCGAATCGGCGTAGAAACCCAGGCGAGGCTCTAAGATTCTGCCGCCCAAAAAAGGCGTCCGTTTATGCGCATGTGCAGGATGCGACTTTTCCGGGAGTATCATCCCACGCGCGGTGAGGGCGAATTTGAGCAGTGTTTCCACTCGCAGGAGCATGCCACGTGTCTGTACTATGTTCACTGGACAGCCAGTTATTGCCGAAATCAAATGGTACGTGCTCCACATCTTCATCGCGTTGGCCAAAGTTAACAATTGTTCGGCTCGTTTACATGCATTGACCAGAAGACATTTAATTTTTAGTTTATCCAAAAAAATCGAGTAAAATTCTCGCGGATCAGGAAGTTCCGATAACACACTGTTCAAATCATCCAGAGTTTCACTCAAATGAAACTCATCAGCAAATATCTTCAGATCCAGCACTAGATACTCAGACAAAATTGCTTTCAACTGGGGTGAAACACAAATTCTGTTCTGATCATGACAAATGACAATATCCAGACTGGCTGATGACATAAACTGCCTGAATTTGTGAAAAAGTTCGTTGATACTGCAACAGACAAGAAGATCTTTGCGTTTCTCAGCTGCCAACTCTGTCTTGATTTGTTCATGTTTGTTGGCATCACAGGGATTACGTGCGAAAGGTATGCATAGAATCCCAGCTGCTTTCTCCTTGCCAGGTGCAATCTGCCCGTCTGCATGCATTGTGCCACAGGCAACAGTAAGAAGACATGGCTCAAAGCGGCCTCTCTTAAGCAGCGCATATATCACATCAATGCTCAAGACATTCAAGACTGGTGCTGGTAATTGAGTGGAACTGACAGTAACTTGGAAAGAATGGCAACTTATTTCTGAATTGGAGTCTGGAGGACACATCAATTCCAAGTTCAACCAAGTTGGACCTTTGATTTGCTTCTCCATGAGGAATTCATTGAGTAACGTGTTGTTGCGGCCATAAATATGTCTGCAGACTTGCATGGCAGATGATTTCGTGGTAAATTGTTCTGTTGCCTGAGAAATGAGAGAATTTTAGTTTAATAAATTAATTGTTGTTGTAACTTACAGAATATTCGATTTTCAGGAAGTATTCCTCTCTGTTTTCGTTGACATTATGTGTGCGTACTGTTGAACTGCTGTATGTGTGCATGGCTTGTATATTGCTAACAGGGGCAAGTTGATCATTCATAAAGTTCTTAAAACTATCAGGCGACATTGCCATGCACTCATTATAATCCCAATTGGATTGAACGTAAAGCGTTCTGGTTAATTGACTTATGCGAATGGTGCAATTTGTAAGTGCGTTATTATGTTGTAATTTTCCTTTGAGATGTAATTCGTTTTCGTGTTCGTAACCATAAAGGAAGTAAAAAGGATAATGGCTTGTGTAAATAAAATCATCTAACAAATAAATTGGGTTTAATTGAAGTTGAGTTCTAGTCTACAAGGAGGTCTTATACATACCGAAATCGTCATTTGTATCCATTACGAGATCCATTACGACCGTTAATCCGAACACAAAACAAGGATTAAATCACACACGTTCAAGTTCAAGAATAATCGAATGCATTTGTAGTTGGTTAGGAAAGTGTATTTTCCCGCCAAGTGTGTAGAAGTTACCGGCAAAATAGACATGCGCAGTGACATCGTCGCAGCGGGTTCTTCGTTGTCTTTGGTTACACAACCTGGTTTGATCTGGTTGTAACCGGATCACGTATTGCGTCATTATGATGTCGTCGCATTGCTATCGTATAGAGTTTAATAGCTACATGACGTCATAGTGACGAAACACTAAACTCTGGTTATAACCAAAAATTAACCAACTTGTGACCAATTCGCAACAAAAATCCCCTATCCCCTATCGCACTACGCACGTGATGGCGGAAACTTTTACTCGTACATAATGGCGTCCACAGATGGCGTCTTCCTGGTTATTCTTTATTAATTTTCAATAATTATAAACAAAAATGCCAAAAACTAATTACGTGCAGTCTGATAGTTAGCCTTATACCAATCAACAGTCTCCTGCACCGCCGTTTCAAACGGTGTAAACTTGAACGCCGGCAAATACCGCCTCAACTTGGCATTGCTTGCAGTTTTTTTAAACTGCCCATCTGCTTTCCCCGTGTCAAAAGATAAATTTCCCTTAAACCCGAAAGCGTTGGCGACACTTTGTGCCGCTTGAGCAATCGTAATCTCATCCTGCTCATCGACAGACAAGATAATCGGCTCAATCTCCTCATAATTCCGCAAAACCCATTGCAGCAGCCTCGCCAAGTCTTTCGAATAGATAAACTGCCTTAGTGGCTTCCCTGAGCCCATCACAATAAAGTAATCGCCCTTATTTTGCACCGTATCATACATGCGATGAATCAACCCCGGAATAACATGACTTGACTCTAGTTTGAAATTATCCCCAGGGCCAAAAATGTTACATGGAATAATTGAGGTGAAGAGGCGTTGGTGTTGCTCATGGTAGGCGCGATTCGCCACGTCAATCATGCGCTTGGCGTAGCTGTAGCCGAAATTCGAGGGATGTGGTGGCCCTGCATGGATCGCCGCTTCAGTGATGGGATACTCGACTTTGTCAGGGAAGATGCACGTGGAAAGACACGAGACGACTTTTGCCACGTTGTACACGTGTGCTGCTTGCAGGATGTTGTTGTTCATGTCTAGATTATTGCGCTGCAAGCATAGAATGTGAATTTACTAATTGCTCTTCGAAATGCGGCTCAAGACATACGAAAAAGTCTAAATTGTGTGACATGTTTGCATACAGTCCGCCAACCATCGCCGCCAAGTGGATGACATGGCTTGGTTTGTGCTTTTCAAAGATTGCCTTTGTTACTTCCCAGTTGCTACACATATGAAAAATGAATGTTATTAGGGCTATTTTAGTGTTATATTGCGGGAAACTCACCATAAATCACCATCTTTGCTGGATAGAAACACCCAGTGTTCATCATCTTGTGGGTTTGCTTCGATTAGTTGTTTGAGAGCACAGCCCACCAAACCACTGCCACCAGTCACCAAAACAATCATTCCGAATCCAATGCTAATTACAATTGCGTTAATTAATTTTGTTAGTTTTTCTTTAAATTAACCTTAAAACACTTACTTTGAGAAATATTTGCTTGCATTAAATGATGATCATAGCTGCATAATGCAATGAGTATTGTTATCAGCTGCCTTTTGAAATTACTGTACTGCTTTCTTATCAAATATTGCACATTTAACAGCTGCTTCACCGCTTGAAAATGTAGAAAAGACAGAATGAAGGAACAAACATTCTGCCCACGCCTATAGATTGCGCTCATAAGTTGAAATTCGCCAAATTTCAATATTTTAAAACGCCAAGTCGCAGAAAAACGCGGATAACTCATAAATCGGATGTTGAAACTAAATTTGTATAACAAAATCTGAAACTAGATTAAATTCCACGTCCTATAAGACCAGTTTGATCCTGCTGGGAGACTTATTATTTCAATAAAAAAAATCGCTCCTTAAGTTGAAATTTGCAAATAAGAAAAGGGCAGTATTGCAGAAATGAATTCTGGTCAAAGCGAATAACTCAAAAACCAGAAGATAGAACATAATTTATATATTACAACCCAAAACCAGATTAATAAAATAAAGTGAAAAATACTTATAACATTGACAATTTGTTCAATTTATAAATTTATCTGATAAATATCAAGCAACCAAATATTATCTCCTGTTTTATCGCACAACATATCAACGCTAACTTTGCCTTTGTTGAGTATTTGTGCGCAGTCTTCAAGGCGACTATCTAAAAACGCCATCTTTGTTTCATCCTCAATGAGATTATTCCATTCTATGGCATCGAAACTACCAATGGTAAAAAATTGTTTCATCACGTCGTTGGCCATTAAACTGAGTATCTTAAAAAGTAACGCGAATTCTTCACCTCTAACTCTCTTGCGTCCTTTGTCGTCAATCGCGACGAAACTAACAACAATAGTCAATTTTCCGTTTTTGTAGTTCATAAAACGTTCATAAAAAGAAGTTTACCTGCACTCAAAAGTACATCCTAGATAATCCAGAGAGCATTCGAAATATTCGATAAAAACACGTGAGCGCACAAACATGGAGTATAATGGAGGAATTGATAACGTATCATAGTCAACCATCCTTGGTTTGCGCTGAGGATTACTGAAAAATACAACATAAATTACATATTTAAATATTATTTATTATTAATGGTTTCCCATTATACATAGACTACATACTTGTTGTCATAGAACTTTTCGTGTTCGCAGTTTTGGCTCCGGTTATCGTTCTGCTGACGTCATATATGACATAAATTCAAAGCTAACAGTAGAATTTCTAGTTGAAACAAGCCATAGTGACGTCACCGCAACCAGAACCACAACCAAAACAGCCAACTCGAAATCGACTTATGGCTCTTTGGTACTTACAGATTTGCAGTGACGTAAGTCTGCAACTCATCACACACGCCAATAATATTGATGTTAGTCAAAGCATCGGATTTTAAATAATTGCCTGTAAATTTCACATGTGTGATGAGAATAACCACGTTCGGATGCAGTCCCTCAGGGGGCAACTTCATCTCCCAGTTGTTCAAATAGAAAGAGAACGTGCCATTCAAACTGCAACTTAAATGATGATCCAACTCAGCAACTGGCAATCCAACCAATGAACTTTTGTAAAGTCCCTGTGAACGCGAAGCCATTCGTGTATTTAAACGATGCGTTTTGACAATCGCTTTGATATTAAGCACTCCTGGTTTATCATATCGAAGAACGTTAGTTACGGAAATAGCTTCGAAATTATCATGTGGCATGAAATAGAAGTTTGCTGATTTTAACTGCTTGCATGGGATGTATTTGTTGATGTTGGCCATTTCACGCTGCCCATTTACGTCGTTCCTAGGATCAATGAAAATGCATTAAAATGAATAATTGTTTTCATGTAAAATGTGCAGAGTTTGCCGAAAATAACATAGATTTATTTAAATAGTATTAGCAATTTTAATAACAGTACCTATTCTACGTAAATATCTATTTTCTATTTCTATTTTGTAGACTAGCAAAAGTTCAAAAAGTTTTATTTATTTGGCTTAAAAAAATAGTTTCAAAAACTATTTCAAATCGAACTATTTTAAAAAGTAAGTCAATTTTTGAAACTCATCTTTTGATAAACTAACTTAATTGAAATGTAATTATGCTTCAACTTAGTTTTTGATGCATGAAACAAATTCTATTTAAATAGACTATTTTGGCAAGCCCCGAAATCGTGCAACTTACATCGCATCTGTTGTGTACAAAGTGTATGTTCTCCCCATGTCCAAGAAAGCTGTGGATGCTTCAAAGTTGCTGTCCAGAGAGAGAAAACACCCGCGCTTGTGCACGTTGTTACCGACGAGAACATGCAGATTGATATGCAACCATGTTTCAAGCACGTCTTGTTGCAATCGGCAGGAAACCTTCAACAAATATTTCAAATTTTAACAAACTACAACACTTAACGAACATTACCGGTCCAATTGCTTCGATTTCAAAGGTATATTCGTAATGGCGCTCCTTGGAAAACGGTACTTCATCAAGTGTTGCGACAATCCTTGATTCTTTATAGTTTTCCATTGGTAAAATAACCGAAATAGTCTTAGTCAAAACGGTAATGTCTTCAAAATGAACAAAAGCCGTTTCAATGCTCGCATTGGGATATATTTCACTGATAATGTGAAATTTGCGAATAAACACAAAACAGTTGTGAAACTTCAAGAGTTGCGAGTGTTGATCTGGCGGCAAAGAGGTGTGAATAATTATTGATTCGCCGCCAGCATCAATGCACAGTTTGCCCAGGCGACTTGTGAATATGCCGATCAAGCATTCATCGCGGCTTGGTTTGTTGCCGAAGTACACTTCCGGTATATTGCCTTCCCACTGTCGGCCTTGAACTGCTTTATCAATCCTGCAGAGTGTACTGGCCGTATAAATCAACGGCAATTCTACCATGAACTCGTCATTGTCTTTTTCTTGAACAATTTTAAACAAATGCAACTCTGCAATTGTTTTAAATATGAGTAGATGGTAGATATTGCCATATTGCGTGCCTAAACTCGGGAATATTCGGGTTAGCTTCATGTACGTTTCGACATGTTTCCATGTGAGATTGTTGTTTCGGATGATTTGCAACAAGTCAACTTCATGGCTGCAGTCAAAGACATCATAAACTGAAGGAATGTGAGCGGTTTCATTGGCAATGATGTAATCAGATAAATAAGACAATTCCGTTTGTGAATTTGCAAGGTAATGCTCGACATTGTCCAAGTCTCGGGGAGTGACTAATTTTAAATGTTCGATTTTGATCGTCTTGTTTTCATATGGCAGTTGTCTTTGGGGCTCGACATTAAGCCACAAAGCTAGGTTAATATAGGTTTCAGTACGAGGCGATTCAGTTACAATTATAATGGATGAGTCAAGCAAATCTCTTTTTATTACTAATCCCTAAAAGACAAGGTTTAATTGCTTTCTCTGAGATAATTGTGAAATAAGAGTACATATATCGTTGAAGAAAATAGATGTTTGTCTTCCATTATGAATGTTGCTGGACACCAGGCACTAAAGTAAATGAACTTATATTGGTAACTTACTCATTCGGCAACATTAACACTAAATTCAATAAGTTAATCAAAGACAGGAAGATAATTAACTGCGAAAGTTGGATTAATGCAGAAAATATGATTGATAACCAACAATTGGAGTCTATTGGCGCCAAAATTACACAGTTGTGCTGCCAACTGCGGGCCAATAGCCAAACTGTCAAATAATTCCCATCAAAGGATCAAACAAACCATAAGACGTTTTTTTGCGATTGAATTGGTCTCACTTGGTCAGTTTTCTATCTTTGTCATAATCGTGTTTGAACTAGTGATTGAGACAAAGACCTAATTCATCCCGGAAAAACGACTAGATGGTGTATCTCAAGACTAGGGCCCCGTTCTTAAACTCGGGTAATGGGTAATCCGATAAGGGTAACGCGTTCCTAAAATCAAGGTAACAGGGCTTACCCTTACGCACTGATTATTTAATTAATGATATATCATTGTGATATTTGAACTTTAAAAATTTAAATGTGAAATGAATTGAAATACTTATATGAATTATGTGTCAATTTTAAAGGTGACAAACAGGAAGTTCACTTCCTATATTTATTATTTAATTTGCAATAATATTAATTTGTTATGTAATTTATATACATAACAATTGATATTCGAGTGATGGAATTTGTTAATGAACTTATTTACGCCGATTGATTGTTCAAATGGGTATAAAAACCTGCGACATTTAAAGCTTGGGCATCAGTTCAATTCGCTCTTTTACTCAGTAATTCAACAAATAGTAAACGCGTTCGCCAAGATTCGAGATGAAATTCACTTACTGCTTCATGCTGGTCGCCATGGTTGCATTTGCCATGGTCGGTTATGCCTCGGCGGCGCCGCAACAACCCCCACCACCACCACCGGGTGGTGCCGTTCCACCAGGTCACCCAGGCAACACCAACGCAGCCGGCGGACACCAACACGGACCAGGATGCAATCGCGGATCATGTAACTACTAACCAATAGCAAATTACGCCTTGTGTTTGTACAAGTAATACAGTTTAACACACTTTGTTTGTGTTTCCATAGCAACGGCGGCTCCGGCAACCACTGCAGCAGGATAGACAATGGCGCCCTCTAGTACCCCTAGCTGATTTCAACCTGATTTGTTACCAAAAATACTTTAATTAGACGCGCACAAAATTACCTAAAATATCTAATGTAATAAGTCATTAAAAAACAATAAAACAACGCACAAACTGATGATTATCGTTGATTTCCGCATTTTTAAAAATGTTTACAGTAATCAAATTTAAATTATCAGCATTTTATATTACGCCAAGGTTAATATTGTTGCAACACTGTGTATAGAAATTTTCAACAATTTTCGACTTAATTATTTTAATTAACACCATGCGCTGTAATTATTTTGGTAAGAAAATTAAATAAGTTGTTTGTTGTGGAAAGCAAATGACAAGTTGGATACTTTCAATCGTTAATTACCAACGAAATGATGCGTATAATGATAACCGTTACATAACCATTTATAGTACAAAGTTTTTATGAAAATTGGAATGAAACACGCATCAACTCTGATTGAATGATTGAAAAAATAAAAAACTAACATGAGAAACCGCGAAATTTCAAGGCAACCGAAATATCAGGCAAAAAACAATACCGAAACACGCAAAAAATTAATAACATTAAGCAATAATCACCTGTACTTGTCTAAAATGTGAATGTTTCGACAAGTCTTGAGTGCATTTTGATTTATTCCTGAATATTTGTATGTGTTATTGGCACACTCGGTTTGTTTATTTAAAAATATAAAACGCAAAGCACGTTTCGCGTTTGTTTCAGTCGCTTTGTACCTTTGTCAAACCGGGCAACTAAACATGCCGATTGAGTATTGCAAAGTCGAAGAGCAGTACGCGCGCAACAAAGACTTGAAACGCGAGGATGTCGCCAGGATAATGGAATGGCAGGCGCTGCAACCGCACCTGCCCGAAATCAGCGAGCTCGAGACGATGCTCTTCCTGCACAGTTGCTACTACAGCAACGAAGCGACCAAGCAGTGCATCGATAATTTCTACACGTGTCGCACGCATTGTCCGGAGTTCTTCGCCAAGCGAGATCCTGCCACTAAGGAACTACAACAAGCATTCAGCACATGGTACACTACTTCTTTTATAATGTTTTAATTCGGTTTTAATCAAGTGGACATTTTCAAAAAGTAGTTGTTTATAACATATAAGAAATAAATAATATGATTGATACAAATAAGATCGTTGTAGCTTGGTATTTTTTTATTCAACTAGTTTACATTCAAATCTAAAAGAGAAATTGGGTTTGGTTATATGGGGATGGCGTGGATATAGGATACAACAATTTATCAATAACGCAATAAACAAACTTATTA
>JARJDT010002366.1:0-11758 GCA_030264655.1 Leptusa sp. GC000079
GGAATTTTCATTTTCGGAGGCGTTTTTCATATGGAAATAATGCACCCACAAGATCGAAACTAACTTCAACCGATAGGTAATTTAATGTCGTTTATGAATTTATTACGAAATTTAAGATTGAGCCTTTTGTTTCTGAGATATAGCCGATTTTCTGTGACGGCGCACTTCTTCTTTGATGGAATTTTGATCTTCGGAGGCGTTTTTCTTATTGAAATAAAGCACCCACAAGATCGACACCGGCCTCAATCGATAGTTAATTTAATGTAGTTTCAGAATATGTTACGAAAATTATATCGCTATTTTTCTGCAACGGCGGCCGACTTCCTCTTCGACGCCTATTTTGCAATGATTAATAGAGTGAAATTGTATTTTTTGGTTATTATTAATAAAAATAAGTTTATATTTACATATTGGTGTTATTTATATTTATCCCGTTTCTTCAATTTCATGTGTAAATCGAAATTTTCAAAATTTTGAAGTCAACGTTCTAATTCCAACATTCCACACGGGACTAAATTTACTAGACGTTTCTCAATTTTTAGGGTTAACCAAGTTCACAAATTTATGGTCGAAAATTTTTACCAAAACTTTGGAGGAAAAATTAAAGTTGCTTGTTTCGAATCCGGATAACCGGCGTTGGAATATTAACGTCTTTCTGAACAGTTTATACCTGAAAGATTTGAAATTTTTGAACTTTTTATTTTTTTCGAAAATTTTGGGAAGGCTATACACTTACCAAAATTTTAGACCAAAAAATAAAGTTGCTTATTTCGAATCCGGATAACCGGCGTTGGAATATTAACGCCTTTCTGAACAGTTTTTACCTGAAAGNCCAAAATTTTCGACCAAAAATTAAAGTTGCTTATTTCGAATCCGGATAACCGGCGTTGGAATATTAACGTCTTTCTGAACAGTTTTTACCAGAAAGATTTAAAATTTTTGAACTTAATTTTTTGGTCGAAAATTTTGGGGAGAGTAGAATATACTTACCAAAATTTTCTACCAAAAATTAAAGTTGCTTATTTCGAATCCGGATAACCGGCGTTGGAATACTAACGTCTTTCTGAACAGTTTTTACCTGAAAGATTTGATTAATATTCGCGAAAAAACAAAAATCGGAATAACAAGCAAACTATGGGAGATTCAGAAAAGTCTTAAATACAAAAAGACGCAAAATTTAATTACCTTTAAGTTCCCTGAAGACACTTTTACCCTAACTAATAGGGCTGCCCAAATATTCGCGAAAAACCACCGAAAAAAAGACAAAAATCGCCATAACAAGCAAACTATGGGAGATAGAGAAAAGTCCTAAATACAAAAAAGACGCAAAAATGAATTGCCTTTAAGTTGCCTGAAGACACTTTTGCCCTAACTATTAAGGCTTTAAAGATATTCGCGAAAAACCTCTGAAAAAAAGACAAAAATCGCCATAACAAGCAAACTATGGGAGATAGAGAAAAGTCCTAAATACAAAACAGACGCAAAAATTAATTGCCTTTAAGTTGCCTCAAGACACTTTTGCCCAAACTATTTAGGCTTTAAAGATATTCGGGAAAAACCTCTGAAAAAAAGACAAAAATCGCCATAACAAGCAAACTATGGGAGATTGAGAAAAGTCCTAAATACAAAAAAGGCGCAAGAATTAATTGCCTTTAAGTTGCCTGTAGACACTTTTTCCCAAAACGCGCATATCTCAAAAACTAGGGTAGAGTCGGCGTAGGATCCAGTATGACTCATGACTCGCCACTAGTAAGAGTAGTGCCGCTCAATGTATTGTGCTCGTAGCAAGAGAGATAGACAACTCGCTGTTACTCCGATTTACCACTAGCTCTCAAAACTTAATTTACTAGCAAAATCTGAAACTGGATTAAATTTCACGGCCATTAAAAAATTAAGAACGGTTTCGTCCTGCTGGGAATCTTATTTTGCGCTGAAAATCGTATCCGAAGTAAAATTGTCTTTTTATATACAAGGTTTCAGAAAAACGCGGATGACTCCAAAACCAACATTCAGAATTCGAACTATACATACGAAAAACTAAAACTAGATTCTACACTAATTTTCGTTCCACTGTAAAACTCAATCGCCACCACGCGATTCGTTCGGTCACTGCAATCACTGATTGGATCAGTTCTCATAAAGATAATAAAAATTACCCACTCTTGTTAGTGGGACTGTATTCGCGCGTAGAACTGACTCTTATTTAAATAAAATGACAAAGGAAATTCTGGGAAGGGAACTAATTGGCTAAAAGACATTAAAGAATTTAAATATCGACAATTATTTAGAAAAATGGCACATATTATATTATGTACGTATTGTATATTACATATAGTTGATAATCATTTGAATGTCTAGATGAATTACCTAACTTATAATTTTCATCACGCAATATTTTTATTTCAATTTAATATTTTCCTTAATTCTCAATATATACGTAAAAACACATCCGTTTTTCTTTTTCTTAATAAAACGTTTATACAATGAACTGCATCTTATTGTTTTTAATAATACCTTTAGTTTTCTTTTAATATTTAATTCAAAGCTTTACAGGGCATATTTAAAAGTTTGTTCGTTTTCACAACTTTTAACCATCAATTGTGTATTTAATTTTGTCATTTTTAGCAATAAATATTTCAAGTCATGTGTACTGTTTAGCTTACAATCACACAAGTTTGAGTTGTAAGCTAATTATGTTGCAATTACATTCTCATTTTATGTATTTGCACCGTCACTTTGTGTAACAAATGGATAATAATTTAAGTATTCTTTGTGAAAGATGCAACAATGCCGTTTCTACAAAAATATAAATCTTACTTTTAATGAATAACTGGCTGTACACAGGGATTTAACATAAGTTTAAGTTTGTGTTTTGAAATTATTTGTGCTGCCTTTTCATTGTATTTCTAATTATTAAAGCGAAATAAGTGATAGAAACAATGAATCTGGCTGCCTCCTAAAATTAATCAATAAAATAAGATGATATAAAGTAGCAATCAAAATATTATAAAATATTACACTGGTATCTGATATAATTTCCGTTCCAACGGGCGTATTTAGTGTTTTAGTTTGCAATTTGGTGAATTTTAATACTGGTTTGAATATGTTCATTATGGGCGATTGCGAATACTAATGCAAATGAAACTAAATTTAACGAAAGAATCAACTTAACAGAAACTACTAAGTTAGCCGCGCTCAACAATGCAAAAAATAATATAAAAAACAATGTATAAATAATGCTCGCTTAAAAAGACTAAAAAATTACATTCCTATTGTAAAGGTAATAATAATAATAAACTAGGAAAATAATAAAGTTATTAATCATTACTTAAATAAAATAAATCTATGTATGTATATTTATATTGAATATTAAAAAGTAATAAGGGAAATAATCAAAATGTAGTATTTAGCATGTATCCTAAAATATTAATTAAATTGATATCGCCCTTAAAACCTTTTTCATTTCGCATATCCATCATATTAACATCTTTCAACGCTTGATAATTAGGCAATTATCAAACATCAATTTTGCACGTTCAGACCAACATGTTGCTTGTTGGAAACATTCTAATTGCTCATTATATTCATTTCAGTTTTGTTTATGCAATGCGCCACATGCACAAGTATTAATTAAATTAAATATAAATGAATATAATTAAGTAAACATAAATGAACAGTATTATTCATTCAATATTTGTCACTATGTTACGTTTTCTGCTTGTTCTTCACTGTCATTTTGCTTTAAGAACACATTCTTACATTATCTCCTTTTTACATCGTACTCTCGATTAATTTAGCATTAAAATTTAAATACATGTATTAGGATGGAAGGGGGGCTGCTAAAGAATGACGGGGCCGCCGTTGTCCGCCAATCAACTATTAATAACTCTGTACAAAATCAATTCGTATTTATCGACTTGCGACTGTCCGACAACGGGGCGGGGCGGTTGTTCAAATTAATAATTAATATTAATAATTCGTTTCGTTAAATTTTGTAAGAAAACAATCATCTATATGTACAATGATTACCGATGCACTAGCACTACACATTGGGACGAACTATGTAAAATATAAATTAGTTTCAATGTATTGTAACAGAACGAGAAATTATCAATTATTTAGATTAGAATTATTCTGTTACAAAACATTTTTTCTTCTTCTTTAGATGAGTTTCAGTGCATCGTAATTAATTCGTAATGATAGTAAAAATTCAAATGTTTCCACTATCAATGCAAATCTATTATTAATTTTAATTTCAATTTGAACATCTTTGTTTTCATGTATAAGTTATGTTTGTACTTCCTTTCATTTGCATTTAATTTCATTAACATATACATCCGGAAGCGCTCTAGTTGCAAGTTTTTCACTCTTATATGGTTCAAAGTGTAAGTAAGTATGTTTCAAGAACTCATCAGCCCAAATATTTTAAGTTGAGTGTGTTTAAATTTTATAAATTTAAATTTCTTCGAGAATGTGATGTCATGTCCTAATGTGTTAATTCATTTCTTTCTAAATGTGTCGTTAAATAACATAAAACATAACAATAAAATTAAATAAAAAATGGCAACGGTTAAGTTTTGTATAAAATGTAAAATATGTTCATATCAGCGAGATCGATATTTAAGCATCATTTTGGCACTTAATGAAATAATCATTATTAAAGTAGAGTAAACAAAAATTAAGTAGTAGAGAGACGCACCTTCATGTTTAGCATAAGTTTGTGTCATGTGATACATTTTTTGATTTGTTTGAAACCATATATGGGGAAAAACGTTGAAATGTTTGTCGCCCACCGATATAGACCGCACTGTTTAACTTAATATTACAGTATCACTACAGTACTCACTGATGATGATGCTTGCTGCTTTATTTAATCTTCATTTTTGTGAATTATTTAAAAAAATATAACTATCATTGTCCATTATTATGTAGGATAGTAATGACGATGCTTCTTGTTTTGTTCTATTTTATTATTCGTCGACCGATCGATGAGAATGATTTTCCTATTACTTATTAAGTCGCTTTAATGTTTTGCTTTTAAGTGTACGAACTGTCTTGTCCTTGCTTAAATTACTTTGTAAACTGAATTAGTTGGCTTCTTATTGTAGTGTGAATGTATTTACAGTAGCTTCGTTTCATTGTATTACTATTTAGGTTTGTGTTTTTGTTATTCATTGTATTCTTGTTTAGTTAGCCTTAAGATAATCCGCACGAGACGGAAAGTTTAGCACTGCTATTGCGGCTGCCCTGGATTATGAGGCAAGTTTGGCGGCGGACCCTTTAACAAATCAAGTCCTAACATTAAAAACCTTAAGAATATTTCACTTCGCTTCTTCAAGTAACTTACAGGTATGGTGGAATAGTGTGGTGCTAACATGTGATGTGGTGGACCCACTCCTAACTTAGGTCCATCTTCGGCTTTTTCTTCTTCTCGCCGTTTCAAACATGCCGCTTTAGGATTCAAATTTCGTTCTGAAAACATACCAAACAAAACACAACTATTATAATATTTATACTACAGAAACTTCAGTGAATTACCTCTAACTTGTTGTTCTAAGGTCATGATAACTTCTACAGCCATATTGAGAATTCCCAATTTCGTTTGAGGTTTATCTGTTTTCAGGTGCGTCATACACATACGGCCTAATTCTTTTAGAGCCTCGTTTATATCGCGGATACGTATCCTGTTGATCAAAGTACACAATAACTTCCACCAATTCGCAATTCGCTATTAGTTTCTATTAAATCAATTCTAATTGGAAGGGAAGAATGTACAATATTATGAATATAGGCCAAACACAGATCAAATGAAATGATAAGTTCAAAATGATAATAATAAGAGAAGAAAAGCGCACCTTTCTCTAGCATTATTAGCTTGCCTCCGTTCCTTTTCTCTTTGTGCTTTTTGGCCGGGATCTAAATCACCGTCTTCCGTTTCGTCCGCACTGGAACAACTAGACGCGTGTTAGCTTATGGCAATTACTATTACTTTAATCTGATAAGAAGCTGCTCTTTAAATTTTCAGTGTTACAACAAAATCAATTAGTATGCTTGTAACAATTAATGTTGTTTGTAATAGCACGCCAAGTATAGTACGTTTCACTCTGATGTAATTTTTATAAACGTTTATCATTGCCAAATATATTTTACATGAAATAAAAATATATGTTTCTAGTATTCGAGTTAACGAGTAAAAACACAAAAATATTTCTTGGCCCATATTCAAATTGCACATTAGATACGGACAGGTTTTTTAGATATTAGAAAACGGAAAAAAGGTTTTAAAAGATTAATGGTGCCGATAAGATAACGAAAATTAATAGTAACTAATACAACCGCGGACAGATAATAAAATGTAATACAAAGTTGAAAAAATTGGAATAAAAAGTGAGTTATATTTGAATGTTTGAAAAATGTCGATTATATTCCGGCCAATTCTTGCACTGCAAATGTTATCCACACTTCACGAACATTTGAATGCGGGTAACATTGTCTTGCAATTATGAATATGGGCCAGAAATTATCAATTGATTTTAAATGTTTAAAATTAAGAAAACACGCTGTATATTCGAGAATTAATTAACATGAAAAAGTAATAAAAATTTCGACGGACTTGGATATTGAAAAGTGGTTAAATAAATAATAAATATTAAGTTAGTTAAGCCTGCGTGCTATTACATACCGTTCACGAACATTGTTGGCCTGCCTGCGCTCTTTTTCGCGCACGGCCTTATTTCCTTGATCATCAACTTCTTCAGCTTCCTCACTCGCACTAAAGATAACATTGTTACAAACATCTTAGAAAGAATCGCAAAGCGTGTGCAAATAATCAGCCGCAATCGCGACATCAACTTTTATTTGCAAACACCCGTCTCAACTTTTGATAAAACCAAAAACAAAATAATGTCTCAATTGTATTGAACTTGAAACTTACAATCGCCTTGATCGTTTACTACTTTTTCCTCCAGGCACGCCGCTCGATGAGTTTGTCGATTCGACAGAACTTGATGGTTTCGTGTCACTGTCTGGCGGTTCTTTGCGTTTCTCTGTAAGTCAACTCAATTACTTACAACCACGAAATTTGGGAGTTACTTCTTACTGCTATTGTATGTCGCCCGTTCGACTTTGACGGGGTCGGGTAGATGTGATTCAGGTGGTGGCGGCGCATAGCCGCCCAGCGAAGTCATCTGTGAACCGGCCAGACTTGGAGGTAGCTGCGCCAATCCGATCTGTGATTCGGCATGGTTTTTCAAGATGTTTATGGCGTCGTCCAGTCTTTCCTCCATTCGTGTTCCCTGTAAAATCAACACGATGCAAACGAAGGCCACATTGTAACATGTTAGATTAGGCAAATCAAATTATTTAATTTAAAAAAAGCGTAAAAGATAAATAAACAACACTCACTTCTGCATGGTCCCTAAGAAACACGATGGCATCGTCTAAACGTTGCACGTCGAGAGCTGGGGGCTTCACAAAATAAAAACCAAAAGTAAACACCATGCATAAATCATAAACAAATAAAAAATAAAATGCGCGCGAAAATTATAAATTCCGAAACAAAAACACAAACTCTTCCCGTTTTTTTGTGTTGCTTACCATGTGTATACCCTGAGGTGGTCCACTATTGGTGACGGCTTGTGTGTAATGCGGTGAATGTGTGGCGGCATTGTGATTTCCTAACCATCCTGAGGGTGCTAAAGGCGGCGGCGAACTTACTGGCGTTGACGGTGCCGAACTGTAACTACTCGCGCTCGCTTGTTCTGCTATTGGATAAATCTGCAAAAACCAGGCGACGATAACAATTAATAACATTCATCGCGTGCAGAAAAACTTGAAGAAAATGCATATCGCAGAGACAAAGGGCACTCACTGAGCTTAATGCTTTACTAATGCCGTCGTTGTGTGCCGCGAACGGGGGGTTTGTTTGTGGAGCCGTCGTCGCCGAGGTTCCATTGGCACGGAATGAAGACATGGGTGGCAATCCTTGCGCTGCATCCGTTTCAGGCGTGAGGCCGAAATGTTCGTAACTCTGATAAGGAGTCGTATACGAACTCGGCCAATCGCCGACGGCACCGGGAGTCGTTCCATCGTTCCCGAGGTAATAGCCTGTGCCCGGCGCCGCCGGCGACGTGTATCTCGGTGAGTCGTGAGCAAATTCGTCTGAACCATACTGAAATCAAGCAATGCACAACGCATAAGTTACAAGTTTATTAGCTAACTAATTGAAATGACTTTATTCCATTTCAAAATCGATAGTCGAGTCGTTAATACGCAAAAGATTGACACGCTTCTTAATTTTTAATTCTAAACATTTCATGATACGATGATACGCAATTACAACTCAATACAATTACGCCATTACGAATAGAACATCTTTCTTTCTCTACAAACTAAAGGTCAGTTTAGTACAGTTATTTGTTAAACACTTTGTATGAAACAAAGTGAACACAAATCGAAATCATGTTGGTAATGATTGCCGAGCTCATGCACACATATAGATACAATTGACGGCGAAATAGTGTTCAATTAATCTTATTGAAGCCATGTCAAATCAATGAATCATAAATAATAATAACTTTCATCTCCTTATCAAGCGTTATTGAGTTTCGTGTTTCGCAATAATGGACCACCGCACTTCCCCATTTAATATTAACAACACGCTCGCGCTTGAACGCTTGTTACGTTGTTTGTAAGCTTGCTTTGACTTCACCTTCTGTTGTTTCAACATAATCTAAGAGCGAGTTTCTTCTCAATTTCTTTAATCTTAGCTTACATGCTTCGAATAAGAAATAATATGTATATGAATACAATGTGCGCGACATGCAACTTTGTCGATTCCGATTGAGACGTTATGAATGTTATGATGTTTCATATCTATCTTTTTTGCGTGAACCGCAAAAAGCAATATTACGATTCAGATTTATGTTTCCAATGGAAGAAGCTGGAGATTGGCACAACTTGAACTCAACTTCTTTCAGCGTAAGTCGTTCGTTTCGAATGTGTATGTATATGGAATAGTGCTGAATGGTCACTTAAAAGAGCGCTGGCCATTTTGGGGGCAATCATAAATCGGCAACGCGTATAAATGTGCGGAAAAAGAAACAGGAAAAACGGGGACTTTTTCTGACCGACTGCTCTTCGAGTGCACTAGACTCTAGTCAATGTTCCACTAATGCCCTGCGATGGTGTTTGCGCGCGTTGTCTATCTTGCAAAAATACAAGAAACGCGAAACACCGAAGCATGAAACCCTCTTCATGTAGTAGTAGCAAAACACGGAACTAAATCCGCCGCCGTTTTCGTTCGCCCCTAAAAATTTATAGCAGACACGTGAGTAGTGTTCTCTCGCCGAAATAAAATCGAATTTGTTCTTGCACCCCGACGAATACAAATATCGGCAATGCCAACCAAGCCAATGGACGAGGAAGTCAATATTTGAAAAAATATGCGTGCACGTTGCGATGCTGCAAATTTACTCAATATACAATAAGCATTTGCATCGTGAATGCGCAATATCTGACAAGAACAGGAATACATTTAGGCGAAATGAAGGTGGAATCAAAGCAAGAACAAGGAAACGCTTCTGAACTTGATCGAATTTCGGCAAATTCGCGGCTATAATGGCGCACATAAAGCGCGTTACGCGTATCACACACACATGAATAATTAATTCGGCAAATCCGTAACCTGTGCCGCTGTTGATAAGATGCGCTTAATTAATTCGATTCGATTTTTATTGTCTCGTTGTATTGGTTCACTTCCGCATTATGCTCTGCAAATATTTCATGCGTTATTTTTAATTGCGTTTACTAGTGAGTGCATTATTGTGTTTTAATGTTTCAAAACAAGCACGCGTGCTGTTTAAAATTTGCACATTTTTAATTTATTGAAGAGCCCTGGATGTAAACATCCTATACATTTTCACACTCGCAATTTCAACACGAAATTAAATACTGCAATACTCGTAAAACTTTAGTTTGTTTAGCTATTTTAAAAAAAATATAATGAAGTCAACAAAAGGTTTCATTTGACAAAATTTGAGAGCAAAGATTTAGGATTATGAAATATTGTTCGTTTGGATTTGTATTTTGGGCACAAATATGCGTATGTAAGTCAATCGGATTGGGTACGCCATGCACGGCGGATAAATAATAAATGTACCTTCAACATTCAAGGAAATTTTTCAACTGCTTTTGTTCGCGCCGGTTCCGATCAACGTTATGATTGTTTGTTATTCTGGGTAGTACATACATACGCATGGCGCATCCACATACGATCGCATTGTGTTGGAAAGGCGAAAAAATAATTCATCAATCGCGCATTGCTTATTCATCAATCTGTCCGATGCTGACAGAACACGAAAAGCACTTTGTAAGTCGTTACACGGTTTTATCCAAACGATACTCGACTTCACGCTTCGGAAATACGTTTT
This sequence comes from Leptusa sp. GC000079, assembly GCA_030264655.1. Classification (NCBI taxonomy): domain Eukaryota; kingdom Metazoa; phylum Arthropoda; class Insecta; order Coleoptera; family Staphylinidae; genus Leptusa; species Leptusa sp. GC000079. The sequence continues at coordinate 10,431 of JARJDT010002366.1, forward strand.
TACAATGGGCATTCAAATAGAGATGTACAAAAAACTATTTAAAATTAAACAATTACAAATTACGGCAAAGCAATTACTCGTTGGTAATTTTTGTAATTACATTTATAAAACAATAAATAAACAGTGCAAAAACGCGCAAACTTTATAAAACGAATCGATAATTAGATATACAATTAAAACAATATGTTGGATGAGAATGTTTTTCCCACTACTAGAATATTTCTACATCAGTGGGAAATTACCATAATATTCAAACTTTCAGGACAAATAATTATTACAATTTTCAAACAAATAAAAAATTAATAGCCTAACATCTCTCTACAGCTACATTACTTATACAATAAATGTTAGCATACTTTTACAACTTTACACATTTCCTTGATCCGCTGATTTGTGTGAGACTACTTTTAAACATTCAAACACAAGTAACAACTTTACAAAACGAATGTACATATTAGTCGCTTGAATTATTAATCATTAAATTATTTAGAACGTTTGCTATGTTTGTTGTGCGTGTGTTGTGTGCTTCGTTTCGCAATAGACAATCGAGTTCGACTTCAAATATATCTATATCATATCTATAAAGCGCGAATTGAAACGACTGCTAAGACTTTAACCCGCCGCACGAATGAGAAGAAATGGACGTAGATATTTATCGCACTATCGACATTATTATATTAATAATAAATAAAAATCTATAATTTTCTGAGCATTAAATTGTATGCATATCTGTTCGGAACAGCTTTATTAGTACATAAAAATCTATAATTAATGATAATGTCGCAACTATAATTAATTACGCGGTCATTATAATATATTTAGTTGAATTATATTACGACTTCAAACATTTAAATATGTAATGCAAGAAATATTAATAATATAAATTGTTTATGCAGATTATTAAAATGCTATACTGGACGTTTAAACCTGTAAAATTGCTAAGCATATAACAGTTAAAAGCGTTGATTAATCAAAGATATTACAAATAAAGCATTAAATGACAAATCAAATTTTATGCTTTTCATAGTTTTGATCGTTTTGATATCCATAGAAAGTTTTTATAAAGTTACCAAGCCATACATTTCATTTCCATTTACTCAACTTTACTCAACTAAATTGTAGGCCATTTTCATATTTCAATTTGAATATGACATTTATACCAAGTTTATAGGTAAACGTTTCGCTTTCGTAAGAAAACATAACTTATATTCTTAGGGGCTTTCTATTTGCACTGAGTGGATCACCTCAGTTTGCGAATTGAGTAGAGTTACTCAACTCATTTCAGTTCCAAATGGAACGATCATTTGAGTGAGAACACTCACTTCTTC
>JARJDT010002372.1:0-13387 GCA_030264655.1 Leptusa sp. GC000079
TTTGATGAAACATTGAAATTCGAAAATGAGTAAGTATGAAATACCAGTGTGGAATATTAAATCAATTAAATATAATAGGTATAAATATTGGTGCATTTTAAAACATTAATTGAATTGGTTATGGATATCGAGTTAAAATATTGAATTACAAGAAATTTGTTTGGTACTTACTGGGGTAATCGAATTGAACTGAAGACCAGTTGAATTTCGCGCCATAAATAATGTCAACATACAAATTTTATAAGTTTGACATTTATTTAAAGCTCGAAATTTAACTGGTCTTCGCTGCAAGCCGCTTTTTTTAAATTTCCTTTAATTTACGTTATGAAAATGTAAATTAAAACACATTTAGAAATGAAAGGAGCTTTTAAAGTTTCGTAAGACAGCCGTAAGTCTACTAAAATACAATACCTATAATTATAATTTCCGATACGATATGGCTTACAACTACGTATTCTTGCGAGTGAGTTCCATATTAAATTTAAATTCTTTATTGTGGTATATTAAATGAATATTCTTCATCCTGAGTTTAAATAAACATGTTGTATGCAGATGCATACTTCTGCAATAATAAATTGGAATGCATGACAGATGATGTGAGCAGATAGTCTTTACAGTGAGATTTCGTGAGAGCGACCAATTAGGCACAATTGTCAAAAATATTTCTAATAAAATGGCTGCAGTTGGCCTTGACTAAACCCACAAACCAACTTTTTATTTCGAGGTCATAGGTACCTAGACAAGAAGTGTAGCCATTCATGAAAATTTTCGATGTCGAGATTTTGATGGATCTCAACGAAGATTCAGGGGGCATCTAAAAAAGTTGTATTTAAAGTGACGTCCGTAAGTGTGTGTCAAGTTTAACTCTAAAGTCTCTAAATTAGGCACTAAAACTAAATATGATCTGAAACTGAGTTGTGACACGAATTGTGCTGAATGTTGTGTTTGAGAGCGTTGACAGTTGTTGGATTGTAATGACGTGACGGCCATGATGGTGTGTAAATGCCCGCTTGGGTAGAAGCAATTCCGATTTATCCAGACAGTTCTGAACCAAAAACTGTGATGTACCCATGTACCTCATGGGAGTCGAAAAAAATCGTCAAAAATTCCTTTTATTTAAAATTTTCAAATTTAATGTGCTTAAATTTCAGTACTGCCGACATGATTTTTATATGCAACCACTAATTTCTAAAATCTCAATTTGAACCGATTAACCGTTGCAAAGCTCGGAAATTAATGTGGTGTACTAAAAATGCATCAATGAAAACGAACAAGTCGAAAAAAGGGAAGAACATACGAACATTTAACCATAGACCCTATTTACTTGAAAATAATTATTTGAACTTAAATCGAAAGTATTGATTGAAGTAGAATGGATTATAAGACATCATACAGAACTTTTTTACGAAAGACCTCGCGAAAGACCAAGTCGAGCCGTGAGGGCCATTGTTTGACCGATGACTAGGAATTAGGTAGCCATCAGGATTAAAATTAAAAACCAGTTGTCACCGCAATGCATTGGTTTGTGACGATTGACTACGAATGAGACGGTTGCGTGCAAAAATGTGCTTGATATTAAATTGGCATTGACTAAAACTTTCCGAAACGAAAGGTGAAAGGTCAGATCTAAGCAATTCGTGTTAGTGTGTCTACTTGTTGTTGACTGGTATGTTTACGTAATGCAAGCGGCACTGTCGTTAGCAATTGCAAACATGATTTTTGTAACATTTACATTGGATCCTATATCCATCCAATACTTGGCGAAGATGCAGAGAATTTGTATCGCACATTTAATTGCGTTTAATTGGCTGTTGCAGTTTGCAACAGCCAACAAGTAAATTCATTACAGTGTGAGTGTGCAATGCATAGATATCCTATAGCAATATCAGTCGGAAACTGTTACAGATTTGCTTAAGATCCGTTTTACAAACCAGACCATTTTTTAGAAAATTACTGGCAGTATTTTTTCATTGAAAACAAGACTACCAGATTTTCATAAAAAAATCTTAGAAACTCGTAGTATGTCGATCAGAAATAACATCACATTTCAAATATATTAATTACATTTACCTAAGTAAGTATTTTTTTATTAGTAGAGTTACAGCCAGCAGGGTTTCACGAGCCTTGATTTTCAAGAATTTTGTCTTGATTTCGACAACATTCGGGACAATATCTAGACATGACTCGGTACGGCAAAAGAAGGACAAGACAATTTTAAAGAAATCGAACAAGAAATATCAAGATAAAAATCAAAAATGTGACAAGAAAAATGTCTTGTCTTGATTTTTCAAGACAATAGAAAATATCAAATTCGAGATCATGATGATATGAATTCTTGTCAGCGCATTATGCATAATGATTTAAAACGACTACAATAAAACTTTACAAGTTGGACGAAATGAATTCACTTTATCTTCGCCTTTTAAATTAATAAAACCCTATATCAATTTCAATAGAAATTAATTACTTTAGAGAATTTTTAAGAGTTCAAAATTCCATCGCCAGCGGGCGGGCGCTCCTTCATTTATTATTTATCCTAAAGCCTGATTCTTTCAGTTTAGTATCCATATGTATACGATTTATACATACATACAAGTTAGAACACGAGATGGAGGACAAATGCGGCCCTTGCTTCGAACTCGACGAAAATCCCTTCTATTCTGTTGGATTAAAACATTGCGGGAGTTAGGCAACTGCACAAGTAAATTCCGTTACAAATGTATGTACTGATCGAAATGTGTTCTTAGTTTAGCCGTTTTTTACTTCGTTGTATGTATAAATGCGCTTATGCCTGTATCATACATATAGGGTGTTCCAATGAAAAATCCCCACCCCATTGATAGATTCTTGTTTTCGAGTTATTTGTAATTTAAATTGATCAATGAGAGAAAACGTTACAAAAATATAAAAGTACTTTATTTATTGGTTTAAAAATATTAAATCAACTTAGTAACGAAGTAAATGATTGCATGTATAGAATGATGTAGTCGTAACCATGGTAACGCGAACAACATATACTGCACGTGTATTATATTAATGGCTTGAGACAAATCAAATTTAATACGTTTATAAGATTGTCTAACAATAAATGCATACCAACATCCCTTGTTGGTCAACGCGCGACTTCGTCTCATACAGTTAATGACAAGGCGGTCAACTTAAAATGTGTATAACCTGAAAACTGCTTTAGCTTCCGAATTTTGCTATTCTACACGTTTCGATTCAGATTTCGCCCGGTAGGGCATTTTAGCTCGAATTTAATTGAAATGGCATTGACACGAAATTAATTTCAGTACATTCATTCACTTTATGGTTTAAATTCAAGGAAAAATGTATAAATTCATACCGTCCCGTATGTGGTAAGTACTCATTTGCACTATACTTAATCAAGACCAACATGTGCGATGTTTACAGAAATTGTGTGGAGTGTGGATATGAGTTGAGCCAATAATAATAAAACAAATAAAAACATGTTCGACTGATATTCTCAATTAAAAGTAATGACAGAGTAAGGGCTTGTATTCCATTTCAGAAACATTTCTTTTTATACTATACAATAGTTTATAAAATTCAATAAAAAATAGTCAAAATAAATTAAGATTGCTTAACTTGCGAAATATATTAAACAGTTTTACACTGAAACAGTTTCGACTAAAGAAAGTATAAGGGAAATTAAGCAACAAGGGTCATATTAAAATTACAATTAAATTTATGTAAGCAAATTTTAATTATAATTTATTATACTTATTCATCTATAAAATCAAATATTTCGGGCATAATATAAAGAATAGGTAATATGGCCAACCGCGACGAAAATGAAAGAAAAACAGTATAATAATAGGTATTGTGCGTGAAATACCAAAGAAATATAAATATAAAGATACACAGGATGATGCAGATCATCGTAAACATACACGAATTCTACTCCGCGTTAAAGTTCAAATGTATTGCGAAATTTGGCACGTTGCCATGCTTCTGCCAAGCACATAAAGCTCAACCTCAACCGTCCGAAGGGATCATGTTCGCATTTAAAGCATACAAAAATATATTGGAAATTACGAACACATTTCGACAAACTAAGGACGGAAACGACGATTTCGGATAGAATGAAATGCCTACGGAAAGATAGATTCAGTTTTCAAACTTGAAAACCTCTAAAAACAACAAGGTTAAGCCCGAAATTACAAAAATAAAAAAAAACGGAACACGAAACATCAAAATGTATACGAGAGCAAGCACATGATCGAAACGTGTTTGAAATGTATTCATCCTATGATTTTCCATGAACACGCACAGAGTTTATACTATTATAAGGAAAGACTATTTTTAGTGTATGTACATTCGTACAAATGGCAAAGAAGTTTATTAGAGGACGTGAATGCTAAATGTTGATGGTTCAAAGCAACGCAATGGTACTAAATTAATAAGGTTTGTGAAATAATTCCAACTATGAATAACTAACAACTAGAATGACGGAATATTTCTGCGAATGAACTGAGATGTCGTCTGTTCACTGTTCGTCTCCATGACAGCTACGGGTACAAGCTTGTGCAACTTACCGGGTAATACATCCCTTGAGGAGGAAACAAAAATGGCCCTGCGCCCCACAGCTTGAAGCTTGTTTATAACAGTTTATGGCATAAACAAAAAAAAACCCACAATCACGGCGTCTTCCCGTCGTGTTAGTTTTCACCGATTTCACAAATAAAATACGATGCCTTTTCGAGTGCACACTGCGAACAACGAGCGGATCGAACGTGAGAGGAAAATTTGGCGTCTCCCAGAACCGGAGCCGGAGATGCAATTCGTAAACGCCTAGCGTTGCGAACTGTTCGATCGCTCACTCCACGCCACAATTGAAGGAACAACGTGCACAAACCAGACGCGTAAACCTCATAGAATTATTCAAATTGAACTGCACACAACCACCAAGTCATAAACGCACACAATGCACGATGTCGAAGAACACAAACAATATTTCAACTTGGGACTGCTGGTGCTTGCTGTGCTGCTTTTGCTTAGCCGGTGTGGAGAACGCTGCGGCGCTGCGTACTAACATTCAACGTATAAACAGCGTCTACCTCGAGCTTCGAGCTCTACCCAGTACCAGTACCCGTCTCTACGAATTGGTCTGGCGTGTCCTTAGCGTAGCTCGAGCACGTTCGCGTTGCTCTCGCTCAGATCAACGCTACCCTAGTCCAGGGTCGGGGTGGTAGGGTGGTGCGATTTCGTCACCCCCGGCCTTCTCCTTTTCGTATATTGTATTTTATTACGTGTATGACGTCGAGTCGGGGGGTGCTGCGCGTAGTAGTGTAAAATTCAGCTACAGCAAGCTACAGCTTGATTTCAGCAGAATCGTGGCGTGCACGGCAACGGGGCAACGCTTTTGCTTTCCAGTTCCAGTCGACAGCAATGCTTGCTGCTCGCTGGGGCCGGTGGGGGCTGAAGCGATCAATGAAACACGGGAATAGTGCAATTACTGCGATTCATCCTACTCGCCCGCACTTACCGGTCGTCACAAGGGCTCCTTGTCTATATGGACCGGTTAAGCTGCGCAACGCACGGGCACGACCGTGAGCTGAAGCCGGCCAGAAGAAGAGTCTGGTCAGGCGTAAAGTATAGGGGGAAATATTATGACTACGGGCTGCTACGGGGATGGGATGGATAAAATGTATGCTAGTGCGTGCTTTGGTCCAGGAGATGCAGCCGACGTCGAAACTACGAAACGTGAGCTTTCAACCTATCGCCAGCGACATCTCAATATGGTACGCGCAACTCAAGGAAGTTTGATCGAAGCTGTAGCATGAAATTCGAAAAGTGGTGTGGGCTTTACACGACTTTCGGATACCATCCAGCAATTGTGGAATTTAAGTGATTCCAAGAATAAACTTGGCATATTAGCAAAGAGTATTGCGCCTTGTCGCAGTTGGTTATAGCGGAAATATCTATATATATTTTATATAATGCGTTCGAATTTATCGAAACTTGAACTGTCTTTTCGAGTCATCAAATTTCCAATAGATTTTTAAGTTATGCTGAGCATGTACCAACTAATTCGGCTTCGGACAGTAAATTTTGGTTTAAAAAAATTGGTGTCGGCACCACACGACTGTCGGATCACTTGTTGGCCAGATAAATCGTTGAAATGTGTATTGGCAACAGTTTTGAATTGATTCTTAAGGCATTCATTAATAAAATTATGTTGTACCATGTTTTATATGACTTTCATATGATAAATCAATAAAGTGCAAACATGGTGTAAACACGTGGAACTAGTAGGCCACGAAACTGGCGTTTCATCGGGGTACTAGTTGGTACGCGAACCTTAAGATGGCGCCAGAAATACATTAGAAATTCCTATGATTTGTAGCGCCATCTTCACGTTCGCGTACCAATTAGTACCCCAAGTCACATGTATGCTCGCTCCTTATTGAAACGCCAGTTTCATAGCCTACTAGCTCCATGTGTAAACAGTAAAGGTATACTTGAAATTATATGGATAGTGCGCATGTCGAGTTTATCTCAATTTAATCAAAATATCTAAACGTTTCATTCCTGTTTTGGCATTTTGTAATACATTTTGATTTCCCAGAAACGTTTGATATCATCCACCAAAAACCGACAATGCCAAGAAAAACATACATTTCAATTTCAACTTGATTTAACGAGTGATTTTAGCAGATCAATTTTAAATAAGCAATGTAACAATAATTCTTAACCACTAACGAAAAAAACATGAAATAAATTATCATAAAATCCAATCGCTCCGTCATTTGATTATTAAGTAGAAATTGATGGAATACGTAATTAATTTGATACATCATTCAAACCGCGTAAGGAATACGACAGAAACCAGCAAGGAATGTCATTGAGATTTGCATTTTATTAAATGCAGTCATTGTTTGCTTGACTGCATGCGCAATAAGTTTTAATTTGAAAAGATTCGAGTTACCCAAATTTCTGCATTCAAAAACTTCCATTCCGTGTTCAATTCGCTCAACATTAAATATTTCCTCCAGCATTTACGAGAAGAATTCTGTGACATTGCGACTTTTTAGCAGTTGCTTTTAAAAAAATATTTTGCACAAAGTTAACGAATTTTAACAAAAAGCAGATGAATTTTAACAACAAAACAATTACGAGAAACAATCGTACCAACCGCAAAATTCTAATATTTCAGTAGTGCCAACATAATGAAAATAAAAACAGAATTTCTTCGTTTAAAACGAAGTTAAGTAATAATTTAAGAAACGCCAATTATTAAATGAAAAGAAGTTATTTCTTTTTAATTACCTTTCTACCGAAACATCTACTATGCTGTCAGTCTTAATGATGAGTTTTTGAGTTAATGAGTTTTTAATTAAAATGCACGATAGCAAAAATGGGGGTGGAGCTTCAAAATATCTAACCTAACCCAACATTGGGAAGAGCAAATCCATCATAAATTTGCAGCATTGCAACAACAATAACTCTTCAAAAATAAAATCTGTTCCTCAACACTAATTATACCTGAGACTTCCTTTTACAAGTTTCTCTCTAGTAACGTAATTTCGAAACTTCCGTCATTAAACTAAACTATGATTTGAAAGAAAATTTCGTTCAAATACTATAGCTGAAAGGTTTCTTATTTTCTGATTGGTTCAATTTTCAAATCCGGCAGATGATTGGCTAAAACTGTGGCGCGGAAATTTAAATTTCTCCTAGTTGGTTACAAAGTACAGTCAACAAAACGATGAGCCTTATCAACGTCGTAATAATGCAAACTAATTGTTTTTATAGTTATCTTATGATCGTTGACTGCATCAAGGCTGTACAGACGCAAATCCGAAGGAAATTAAAATAGAAACAAGTAAACAACTCCGAATAGTTCATGCCCTACACGATGTGATCTTGTTCAACCGACAGACCGGTTTCTAGTGCATACATAGCTTCATTGCATTAAATACCTTTCAATTTTGACGCGGTATGCGTTGTTATTATGCATACCCAACGAAGAATTATCGTAAATGAAAATGCAACAGTTTACAGTTACTTCACCTCACTCAATCCTACTTTCCTACTCGCTGCTCAACTTGTAGGCAACGACGAAATCATGAAACAATGGAAGATGGAACATTGAGCAAATAATAAACAAAGTATTGATATATTGATAATGCTCGCTGCTACCACAGTCCACAAACAATAAACAAAACCTTGACTTGATGTCTTTACTAAACGATACGATATTCATTTGTTGTTCAATTTTCTACATTCTACATCAACGATGTAACAGACAGAAAGTTATGTTAGCAATCATGGCTTGAGTAAAGCTGAGTAAAGCCAAAGCGTATGTACAAGAACACTCTTTATTTCAAGGTTACATTAACATAGCTTCACTCGGTCTCGAGCACTTACCTGTTTGATTGACGAAAATACTAATGTCCGTTGGAACACTTTTGTTTTCACGCACGATTATAGCAAACGTATCGCTGATTATCGAGAACTAAGGATGTGAATCAGCAAGTGGTTGTTTGGTTGTGCAGGTCTTCTCATCTGGCTGCAATGTTATCGGGCTACGGGCTGTCGGTAGCAAGATACGATGTACAATTCGAGTCGAGTAAATGCGCTGAACGTGAACAAGCACGATGCATGCGAGCATGGGCCGGATTGATTGCGATTGTGAAATTCTTTATTCTTAGTTCAGGATGCAGCAGTATGATGGCAGCACTGCTTTGAATGAATTATTTGAAGATGGCGCTAGCGGAGAAACCGGCGCGAGCGCGCGCATTTAAATACACTTTTCAGACTAATCAATACTTACATACAATAACATTAATTTCTAAAATAACAAACTGAACAACGAAAGATATGACGAGCATTTTACAACGGGCGAACAACCTAATAGTTATTTGTTTTATTTGTATGCATATACTTGGTACGGCATGCGCGAAGACTCCAGCAAAAGTAAAAGTAACATATACATTTTTAGAATTCCCATACAAAGAGACTCCCAAAAACGTAAGTGTTCGTTAGTTGGTTTAGTTCGCCGGCTTGTTCCGTAAATTCATTCATCTTAGTTTCTTCTTTTCAGGAAGCAACTTTTCACGAATATGAAGTTGCGTGTGGATTGAATTGCAGTGGTCGACATGGCCTCACAAAAGTGTTGTGTGTCCGTCAGTGCCTTTCACCTTCTTGCTACAAAGATCTCTATCAAAATGACTTGGTACTTTCATAAATTCAAATACATATAATACAATTTAACATTTTGCAGTGATGGGAAATAATTGTTTTTAATTGCAGTTGGAAGATGGTGAAGTGGATGTGAGATTGAACAGTTTTAAGGGTTGCTTCATACAACGACATCATAGAACAAGGACTTAATGTTTTTACTCGAATTTAATTAATAACAATTATTTTCACATTAAATAACCATCAATTAAACAACTACATAAATATGTATAATGTACTGTATAAAGTACTGGATATTTCCGATTTACAGGCGAATAATGAAATTCCATCTTCAAAATCAAAATTTAAATTCTAAACTGAAAATAGATAACTTTTTCTCGAATTGTTCTTCATTTTGAGGACATTCGTATTCAAAATTTACGAATAACTTTAATACAATGGCACAGATATTAGATATTCTTGATATATTTTATTCTGCAAGTGGGCTATGATTCTGAAGACAGATTTTCATTTAGACCACATTTTTGACACAAAACTAAATTTCATTTACACCACATTTTTGAAACAATAAACACAAGAATGATATTTAGAAACTATCAACCAACTAAAGTTCAAGAACATTTAGGGGCAATAAAATTTTTTAATGAATAATTGATTGAATATCAAATATTCAATTAATGAAAGAATTATTAAATGGACATCCTTGATTAAAAATCATCCACCATCCACAGAGAAATGATAAATAACTTGATAGGGTATAACAATAAAAATGAGAGCACTATTTTCGTTAAAAAAATGTTACATGCAAACTTAGTTATGAATAAGCCAATCAGAAAGCTTAGAAATAGCGCGCAAATTTAAATCTGTCTCTCGGCAAAAGAAACGCTAAAGAATATCTTGATAACTGAAGCCAAGTAGGAGACATTAATATTGTTTAATTTACGTTTATATAGATTTTGCGCATGGCATTTCATTATTGGTCACGAAAACTGAAACACCCTGTATTAGTAATAATTTGAATAAATCAAAACAACATATTTTTCTACATGGATACATACAATTAATTTTTTATAAGAATGCAGTAGACTAGTGTCCAAAAACAATGTGTCGACGTTTGGAACTAAAATTGACATCAGTACTGTGATTGGTCATTTAGCAAGCTCATTTCATACAACTAACATTTTATTTTAAATTACAAATTCAGATTTAACGCAACTTCTTTCGCTTCGTGTGTAATATACTCTTTACAACACGTGCTACGTAATATATTATTACAAACCCATTGCATCCAGGCCGTCCAGACTGTAATTGAGATACAGAAAATAATAAACAAGGGGCAAAATTAAATAGTCTACGCATTCATTTGGACATTTTAAATTTCCCGCCTAATTTAATATTTGATGTTGGGTAAACTGGGCTTTGCGACGATAGCGCGAACTACTGCATACTTATAAGAAATGAACTGAAGTAATTGTAATTTCCCGCTGTCCCACAATCTCTTCACTATCATACTATCAATAATAATATATTAATGATTAAATACTAAATAGTATTACGATGGAATGTAAAGTGAGTTCCAACTCACACGATAATTTATCAACAAAGAAAACATTTGAGATATCAGATAAATAATTTCCATATCTCTATTTATGTATTTAACGCTGTATCAGTTACATTTCTCTTGTTCCGGATTAAACTGTACTTACATGCACAGTATTATGACTAATCTCATTCTGCATACTGCCATTGCTGTTGCTTGCAACGAGCGACACCTGATCGCCGCCACTCTGCGCATTCATACGTATCTCAATACTAGGAGTATCCTCCAGCGAATGCCGTGGCGGCGTTGGACTATTCTTGAGCTTGGGCTTCTTGCCCAGCCCAGGCAGCTTTGGCAAGTGCTTCAAGGCGCTGCCGGAACGGCCGCGGAAGCCCTTCTTGTCGGCCGGCTCAGTGCCCTCTTCGACAATAGAATCCAGACTGGCATCGCCAGCGCCACCACCAGCGTCATCCTCCATGATAGGAATATCATCTGCCAAGAAGACAATTGCAAATCGTTTACACAAACTGCTCAATGTACATTTCAACGCTTATCATTATACACTTTCCAATGTCCACCTGGATTGTGGATTGGAAAGATTTAAATAATTATGTGAATCAATCTAAGTGAGAAAGGAACAAACAGATTGGGAATGTGTTTGTTACCTGGCAGTTTCTTCGTTCGGAATGAAGCATTTGTGATCATTGACTTGTTGATGATCGCCTTGTTGCTCACTTTCGATGGCATGTTCGGAGCGGGCGCGCGTTGCAGAAGATTCGAGACAGCATGCGTAACAAGCAGTACTTCCGTGTAGGTTTCGTAAGCAGCGCGCTGGTTAATATCGTGAAGCGTCTGGGCGGCTCCACTTGTACCGCGCTCCAATGCATGGTAGACAGTGTGAGCGAATTCAAGCAGCAACTGACCGGAAACGACAATGCGAGGAAGCGCTTGTTGCTGCAAGCTGTCACTATCAGATGATGTGCGATTGCTGCCGGATTGAAACCCTTGTGATATCAGTCTAGAAATAGTGCGACAAGTATGCTCCAGTTCATTACCACCAACATTCGCAATCTGCTGATTGAATATGAAAATCAATGCTGTGATAACACGCTGGCGATTCTGCGCGTTCAATGCGTCAACTTGTTGCAGAGGGCCCCAATTGACAAGCTTTGTGTTGCACTCCTCCCAGCGCCGCAATGAGTTCTCGGCAATAAACGCAGGTTCCAAGTTTGACGAATCATGATAAAGTGATGATTGAGCAATGCTAGGCACCCGGAATGACTTTATTTTGGGTTGCAAGTTTGTATCAACTGCTTCTAAATTGTACAGGCTGACTATCAATGTTTCAACAGCTGGGTAATTTTTACGATCACTCAAGTGTAGGTATGCCAAATCCGGGACAAACTGTATCGCAAATTTGTTGAGACTGATATCACCTGACCGGTAAAATGCTAAGAGTTGTTGGCATATCTTTTGAATTATCTGCAATTAGAAAAGAATCAAGAAACAATTGAATAAACTAGTTGATGCATACCTACATCACTGTTCCGATGATAGCTGGAATCTGTAAAGACAACATGCAAAGATTCAATGACTTCATGGTTGTTTTCCAGCTCCCCTGCATAGGTGTTGATCTCACTCTCAGTCAGTGCCTCAAATTCTTCAATCCACTCAGAAACTAATACATCAGCCATTATCAAGTCCTGCAATTGAATTAGATTGTTAGCTCCTTTAAGTTATTATGAAATAGATTCTAATAGTGCTAACATAATACATTTAATAAAACTTACTGTGGTACTGAATTGGCAAGCTATTAAATCATTGCTGTGGCATTTATCAATTCATTGATTATGATTTTTAAGCGTTTTGCAAAGTTTACGACAAAAACTTGAAGCACTTGAAGTGAAAACCATAATAATTGCAAAAAGGTCAATGAGTAATGAAAATGTTTGGCATAACGCAAAGATAATGCATTGCAAATGAAATGATTGGGAAAATCAAGGGGAAAATTGCAAAATAGAACAGATGTCAAAATCTGGAAAGTCATAAATGTCAAAATGAGGCGATAGCAAGGCGTGCGTTCAAGAATGTAGAAGGCGAGGTGGAAGGCCAGTGGAAGGTAAAGAAAAACTTCCCTTTCCCGGGCATTTTAATTCCGGGACAAATTTAAAATTTTGCCTTACTTCCTTCACCTTGCTCGAATGAACCGAAAAAATACTCCTCGCCGCAGATGAAATATTATTCTATTCTACGTCAATGCTCCTCGCAGACTTTTAGCACATGAGTCACTGATTCCTAGATTCTAATAGCGTTTTCGGCTGGGGAAAGTTAGCACTCAGTGCGTCTTCAAAACTATCGAAAGTCTTTCTTAAAATGGAATAATATTTAATTGTTTCAGATTTTTTCTTTCCTCGTTTTATTCAATAATTCGTGATAATTCACAAAAAAGGTGATTCCGAGGGTGATACGTGAATCGTTCGTTCGCATCTTTGTTTGACGTTCAGAAATCCTGATGTTATGCCGTTCTAAATTTCAAACTGCGCAAACCCAGCACGAATCACCTTTTGCTGCGTTCGTGTAATCACTCCGAGACCTCAATCGCCTATTTTCCGTTCTTTTATTCCAAAATGAGCTAACAGATTCAAATCTGCTCGCGTTCTTGTTTGTAATCGAGAGCAA
>JARJDT010002379.1:0-20207 GCA_030264655.1 Leptusa sp. GC000079
ATTACAACCTTAGCCTATAAGCATAAGGAAAATGTCGTAATTATTGTTTGGGTTGATTGCTCTTTATGTCACATATCCCATAACCATAAGAAGTCCATGTCTAAAAAACACTCAAAAAGCAAAGTTGTCGCAACAGAACATATTTATGTAATCTGAATAATAATACCAGCCGGATGTGTTTTTAATTGTTCAACAGATAATCTACACAAGACCAAATCTACTCATTACTCATCAGGCTTTATGCTGCATTTAATATTACGTAAGTTTTTCCGGTTCTGACTAGAGACATTTTTTAAGAAATTTAAATTTTAAAAATTGCATCTGAATTGTTACCCATAAAATACAAACCTCGTGTTGTAAAACAACCCAGAGTACTCACCTGAAACAAAAGAAATCAAGAATTATAAATTTGAAATAGTTTTTTATTTCTCAAACGCTAGACATAGTTAAACTTTGGCCATAACAACACAATAAATTTCAAAAATCGCTCAATCAACCAACAGTGGCCTTACATTCCGTTTGAAATTAAATCGTTTTCAACATATTTTAAATAAAATTACAAATAGCATTTCTTAAAGTGATTGAAAATTCTCACACAAACTTGATAATTAATTAAATCACCCGGAAGCGAAACTTTTACTCCATTTATAATAATTTACAGCAATCAATGCGTGCCTTGATAATGTATTCTAACAGCTAGCAAGATTCAAAGTAAGCCGATGCCGAGCCGATCAAACCTTGAACCTGCAATTTTTATTTGATTTGTATTTTTTCTTCATCGAATACAAAACGAAATGCGATATCAACTCAATTAAGCGCTTGTGAGTTATTGCAGAAATATAGGAGCGTGGACCTCGCCCACAGGACAAGACACTTATTCTACAAGAAACGCTCGGAACCGAACAAGACTTGATATACATTTTATTTTACATATAACACGATTGTCCAATAGACCTGAAAAGGTCACATTGCTGTTTTAATGAAAGATATGAGTACGTACAAGACAATCGATTGAAACAACTACAACTGCAGTGCATAAAAAAAGAGGTTAGATGCCATATACAGGAACATATTCCAATTTAGCTTCAAAAAATCAAAAAACTTCAGAATCTCAGTAACGATAAAAGTTTACAAGAAATAAGAACAATAAACATATTCAGTTTGATCAAATTCTAATAAAAAGCAATTTAAACCATTTTCAGGTTAAAAAGTTTTAATTTGTTGTTCTCTGTATAAAGTAATGTTACAAGCAACACTACAATAACCTTGCTCGAAATTCCACCGCTCGATTTTTTAAGTGTTCAGGGCGGGTGGTATGTTCTAAACCAAAATTTGCCAACTAATTTTGACACTGTATTGTATTGTAATGCAATATGTGTGTCGAATTATGTTACAATAACCGCTTTATGCTTTTTTCGTTGTTGGTTGCTTTAATTCGCTGTTAACAGTTCCTTAACTTAACGCAACCGGCATAGCAAAATGAAATGTAATAGTTTTGTTAAGTCGAGGAAATCGTGGTCGCTCTGTTTAATTACGCTCGCGCACCAAATTATGTAACACAAAATTGTTGAATTATATTTTAACTGCAAACCGATCGTATGAAGCAGATAAGAATAATGGTTATTTGCTGTTCGCTCTCTACGTCTATGATATGTTGTGGTCTAGTCGATTCTACACAATGTTTCAATTGTTTCAACTTTGAGTAAAGGATGCTAAGAATAAGCCAGAGCAAATATGCGTTGCGTCTAAATCGTTTAGCACCAGCATTAGACTTGCACGTTTTTAAGCCGCACAAATGTATAAACTGTTATTAAACTTGGCAAAGACGGAAAGATTTAGTAGTGAGAAGAGATTCGTCGGATGCAAATACGCACTCCAGATACATAATTTATATTCAAATTAAGGCAGAGAAATGTGTGTTTTTTAGTCCTTAATATGGAAACATCCTGTATTAAGTACATACAACCCAAATAAGTCGGTACACCTTTCTAATGTAATATTATTCAATGGATCAATGGACATTGGAATTGCTTTAGTTTATTTTCGTTAAATACTCTTTTTATTCACTTATTTTGTACTTTAAGTATAAAGTGTAAGGCGTGTTTGATTTGCAGAGCAGAATTCAACTGAATTCTAATAAAATCTAATGTAATTCAAAATGGACAAAGCAAGTATTCGCGTAGAAATCAGAAATGCTAAACAAGTAGTACATTACAACGTGACACTTTCAATCGTGAAAAATGTAGGAAATAAAACACAGGAAATTATGTACCTGTTCAATCGAGTGCATTAGCAATTACTTTCGTAACAACAAATCAATGCTTTGAAATTTTTAAGATATTTCAATGTCGTTCCTGAAGAAATAAATATGCGGTCAAGACTTTTTATTTTGCTTTGACTTGACCACTGCAGTCAATCTGAATTTGAGTTCCTGTTAATAAAGTATACGCATTTTCTAACTCAATACATCTTTCATCAATTTCTAGTAATGCGGTTTCCAACCATCAGGTGAAAATAAAGAACAACTAGTGAAATCAATGTGAAAATGAATTTCAAATATGAATAAAAACGTGTATTTCAATCATAAAATCTACTTTAAATTACTCGTGATCAATCTGTTAAGTTAAGGATGTTGCGGTTGTTAACAAAGCGTTTTTTTTTCGTTTTTCTTACGGGAATCCCGGACGTCCTTGTGGAGGTAAACGGTAATCCCCACCTGGAGATGCAAATGTATGCAAGACACAACGATACAAGCCAAGAGTAAATGAACTATAGCAAGTGATACGAATGCTACGAAATCAAACCAAGAAGTTTGCACCAGCTAGCACGAAGCACGTTGTCGATGAGGTTCGTGAGCCGTCTTGGTTGGCGTGGTCGTGGTGTATTTGTTTGTTTCGCATAGTCTTTATTGTGCGTCTTAAACAATTTCTACGTGCGACTAGCATAGTATTGGAAAA
This sequence comes from Leptusa sp. GC000079, assembly GCA_030264655.1. Lineage (NCBI taxonomy): Eukaryota > Metazoa > Arthropoda > Insecta > Coleoptera > Staphylinidae > Leptusa > Leptusa sp. GC000079. The sequence goes on from JARJDT010002379.1 coordinate 2,958, forward strand.
GTAAGCAACGGTGTTGGTAAACGAACGTGCAAAGCAAGGTGTTCGCGGTTTCATGAAGCTGCGACTCGCGCACGAGTCAGTACGCCGGGCACGAGACAAGAGATTGCAAGAAAGCACACAAGTTGTAAATCAAACACGGCCGGACATTTAAATCGACATTGTTAAACGTTATTTAATTCAATTAGTTAAATAAAAGTTTAGATTTTTTTTGCCAAATAAAATGTTATAAGGAACTTTATTTTTTCAATAATAATTAATTCCTTGACAAAATTTATGTGAAATGTGTCTGATATCGCGATGTGGGAACTGTCCAATGTTTAAGTGGAAGTGCTGGATTTTTTTCATATCAAGGAAATAATACGAATACGAACGCTCCTTCAATACTTTAAACTTCTTCATATAGTGGAATTAAAACTAGTTCCTAAAGTAAGGACCTAAACAATTTGTTTTGTTGCAATATTTATACTTAAAAACCTTAAATTAAAATAAATATTAAGCTGTAGTTTTACTCTTCATTGGTGCAATGCATATGTTTTAGTGTTTATTATATTTTTTGTCTAAATTTGTGTAAATTCAATGCGAAAACGACCCACTTAAAAGACAAACTTAACTTACTTGCAAACTTTTTGTTTTGCTATTCATAAAGAACGCGGGAATATGTCTCAACTTTCGAGTTAAATTTACTTATCCTAACAAGCGACCGTCTTGAGCATCTCATTTCATGGCGCATATTTCATGGGAAAACGAAACAATTCATTGAATTTTTTGCTTAAAGTGCTTCTTGTGGATTTATTAATATTCGCTACTCTTTCTTCCCAAGGTTCAGATTCAGCTCTTGTAGCAGCATCCATCCATTATGTGTAATTCGCCTCAATTTGAGTTCTAATTGTTAATAAATTTGGATCCATTATTACATGGTTTTGGAATAAACCTTGAACTAATCTTCATGTGACCCTTGTATTGAAAATTTGTTGCAATTTTGAGAAATAATAAAGCGATAAAACTATAGATCAATTTAAAATGTTAACAAGATGTAGGAAATTAGGCCATAAAAATTGAACTAATTGTAATTATTATACCTAATACTTGAAACTAAACGTAAACGTATGAAAGTGCATTGTTTCCACCTTATCTCTGAATATAGTGCAGAGCAATGAGCATTTATTTAGATTTAGATGCACGCTATTGCGATAACTTTCTATTAGTTTGTTGTTGGGTTGCAAGTTGGAATGGACATAGCTTAGTTTTTGTTTGTTGCGTTTTCTTACAGAAAACGCAAGTCTTTCAGCAGCATGGCGAAAAGAATTGTATCATAATAAGTACACAAAAGAAATTCTTATCTTAGGTTGATAAATACAAGTACTTAGTTGACATTTTAATTCCTTGCGATCTCATTTTCTTTAAAGTTTGCTTTTTAAATAATAGGAAAAAATTGAGAGTAAAACTTTGCAACTTTACGACTGTTTCAGGTTAAATGAACAAAAGCAAAAGGACCTCAAAACAAAGAAGTGCAAATATTAAACTCACTGAACCGAGTCAGATTTATATGAGGCATAAAATAAAACATATTACTTATTTAAATTTAATAGTATGATTGCAAATTTCTTCTGCACCTCCAACGTCATCGTTTCTTATATGACGTTTATCCTTTAAACAAAGAAGAAATTTGGCCACAGTTTTCACTTGTTAACTTTTTTAGTTCGGAAAAAATTTAATACAATCCATCAGCTTCCTTGCATATAATATGTAATTATTTTAACAGTTTGCGTTTTGAGTTAGTTTTTTATAAATTTAATTTACACAACGTGCATATAATTCCAGATAATTTTTGAACTCGTTTTCATGCACAGCGTTTCCTATTTTCTCTATGAAATTGTCAAGCCTTTGTACCTATTGCATGAATACATAAATATATATTACAATTTTATAACATAATAATAATCAATAAGAATAATGCATTTCTTTTCTATGTAAGTTTTTATCCATGCTTGTTCTTAACTAATCAACAATATACCCGAGTGCGGACTGCGTGGAACTATTATTTTATGCGCTGTTACAATTTACATAACGTCGTGCGTTAGTTAGAAATAAAATTATCTAGATTCTTTGTCCAATATACCGAGGAATACATTTTTCAGTTCATATTCGTCGTTTGCTATGCATTATGCAAAGTGTTGTAGTTTATAGTCTATAGGCAGACATTCAGTTCGATTTCGATTCGCAAACATAAAATACCTGCCACGAGCTGAATATATCTATCTATCACCGAATAACGAATATTTTCGATTCAGTTCCACCACAGGACATAACAACAAATAGCAGCAAACCAGCGCTAGAGCAACACAGATAGATTAGACTTATGAAAATTACGCAATGTGCACCAATAACTTGGAAGTATTGTAAGCCTACTAAGTCGCCACTACAAGAAACATTAGTAATGCTATATCCATATAATATCTCTTAATGTCAAGACATTCCACTCCATTCTTATTGTCGTAGTATCCCCAGTTGAAGTTGCAAAGTAACGTTTGGGTTCTTCATATTCAGACTAGAGACTCGAACCGTTTGATAGCTGTTGATATAATGTTAGTTTTTTAGAGCGTTTTGCTTCGTTACAGATTTTGCTCTTGGCATTCTAATTTTTACCTTTTTTTCGTTAAGTTAAGTATCCCGTGGCGCGTAATGCAACTTTCGCAATGTTATAGTTAAATACATTGTAGATAGATAGTAGGTACCGCATAAATATCTATTGCTACAAGAAAAAGCAATTAATTATCGACATCGATGTTCTTTCATACTTTGCGCTTGTTCATTGATCAATGTTATGGCTGCGAGGAGATAAAAGGTAAAAAATAAGGAAAGGACTTTTAGACCGTTTGAAACCTGCAGATTGACGCTCGGATAACATGATAAAAATTGCTTCGATTAATAGCAGTATCCATTTCCTTTAGCATCTATTAAACTGTGTTCGATTAATGATAAGCGAACGTTTTAGCAAATTAGAAATATTGTTCTGATAGCATTAGCTTGGTTTTACGTTGATTTTCATTATAGTAAATAGAATCTGATTTCAGATAAATCTTAAAATACCTGTAAGTTAAAGTGTTAGGAGTGTTTTAGCAAGTGTATCATGTGTGTAAGTACAAAGAGGAACGAAGTAAATCAAAGTTCAGCATGTATTAAAATCAAAGGAAAGCGGCAGACACATTACAAGAAGTGAGTAGGTGTCCACACTCGAGATATCGTAATAGAACTATAAATCTATCTAGTTGGAAGTGAATATTGAAATTGAAAGTGTCAAAATGAAAATCGTTTCACAGTAAATGAAAGATAAACTAATGAAAGAACGTGAACGACCAAACATAGTTTATGCAATCATTTTATTGATTTTCTATAAGTATAAAAGCACACAATAGAAAATTCAACTCGTTTACGCATAATTTTCAATTTTCATCAATACCTCTCAATATACACATTGAATCTTTGAATCAAATTTCTTACTCTTACTTTTATAGAAGACATTATTGAAATACAGTTTGTTGACTAGTTGCAATTCATTTGTTTCCGAATTTGTATGTGATTACAAGATTTCATGCCTTACAATCTTACATAATATATTCATTTAATTTCATGTATGTAATTCGTATTACAAGTTTTGAATAAAAACTTCGACGCAACATGTGAGAATAAGGTGACAACCTTGTTGTCAAATACGCCATTAAAGGCGATAGTTAAATTAAGAATCCAACTAAATACATTCGGGTTTCATTTCTTCTCATGAATGTTTCTTTAAACACATTATTTCTATTTGGTAAACTTTCGTGCGTATGTAATAAATTGTATAAAACCTGCAATCGTGTATATAAATAAAACAATATACTATTGAGCGATAGGCTTTTAATTTGTGAAGTAAGAAGAATTAAAATTGTAACTGCTCTCAGAAATGTTAACAGTTGCTACTTGTTTGCGTTATTTTGAAATAAATCGAACTAAAATACAGGGTGATCATTTAATCCTGAGGTGCGTTTGAATTTCGCCGCAATTTTCGTTAATGTTTTTGATTTTTTCAAACGTTTAAAAATTGGCGCGAAAATTCAAAGAACCTCATGATTTAATGATCACCCTGTACAATGCGACTATTGCTCGTAGATAAAACAATTTACTAGTTTATTTGTAAAAGCAAACTGTCTTTTAATAAATTTGCAATTTACAAGACTTTTAATACAAATAGATAATCAAAAACAATTTAGAAATGTTTAAAGACAAATTTAGGAGAGATGTAGCATGCGGCATGGTGCACGCTTTCAGAGTTAAATGTACCATGACCAGATTTCCAACAAGTTTCATTGTTTTAAGATCCTCATCAAAGCATTCGACTTCAACGTATATATTCGTATAGCCCGGGCGGACAGAAACTCACAAACAGAAGTGTGTCTAAACTGAACAACCTTTCTCGACGTACATTTAGAACTAGTAATTTATAGCTAATTATGGCACAAAGAGGCTAAATGTGGAACAAACTTAACAATACAAGAGAGCAGGCGAGCATGATTGTTCAATTAACAATTTTTGAATTTACTGATATCAAAGGAATAATAATACTAATAGATGTAGGAATAATAATACCTCACTTACAAAGTTTCGCTTACAAAATGATGATGCTAAACTGAATAATCAATACATAATGTCACAATAATGTTTATATGATAAGTGTTAATTTTTCAATAGATGCACAATAGATATGAATAACAAATGCAAAGTCTGCTATTCTTCATTGCGTAATGAAAACCGGGCTATCAAAGTTTGAACTAATCTGTTGCACATCATTGTGTATCTACAGGTAGATATTAAAACCTAACTGTTTTTATGAAATAAATGATAATTGGTTTGTTACTTTTAAGAAATAAACGATTTAAGGCCTTATCAATAAAAGTTAGTCCCAAAAGATAACGAATTTAGAACACCCGGTAAGTCTTAAGTTCATGTTATGATAAAGTGAGGCAAGAAAGAACAAGACTGCAAGGAGACATAAACGACCATTTGAATGGCTGATATTACACCAACGCATATTTACTTGCACATTATTGCTCGAGTTTTCTCATTTAGTTTGCGGTGTTTGGTGTTGTTTGTTTGTCAAGATAAATTGTGCAGCACTGAATTGTGCTTATTGTATTCTATGCAATTTTATGCGCCACTTTTCGTTACACTTACACATTCCTTTGTAGAACTTAATAGTTAAAGATTTGCTAGATATTAATCTTAATCTTAATAAATGACAGAAAGTCGCCAAAGTTGACTTAAATAAAATGAAATCAGATCAAAAGTTGCCGTTAGGAACATTAATTGCATATTTTTAATTTATGAATGAATCCAGTTAGAAAAAAAACAAACAATTCTTTTACTTTTTCTTAAGTACCAACGTTTTAAACATTTTAAAGAATGAGAGTATATTAAAAAGTAATAAAATTTTGGGCAATCTGCCGTCCTCGCCCATAGAAACAAAGTCGAAACCACACAAAACGAAACAATTATGTTAGCGTAAAAGAGTAAATGCCGTAAAAATAGTCAGTTTTACTTTGTGAGCCACAATATGACATTACATTTTCGATATTTCTATTATAATTTAGTTTGTTTAGTCTTTCGTCTAACCTTGATCTGTTTAGTCTTTTAGAAATTACCTACTCCTACAACTACACTAAACCACACAGATTACTCGCTTGATATTTCCATGTTTGCTTTAAAATTGCCTAGGCGAAATTTTAAAACGTCAATCATTTTAAATTTTGGTCAATATCAGTTCAACATTAATAAAATAAAATCAGATATGACCTATAGACAGATATTTGTATCGACGTATTGGAAAAATTGCACAATAAATAAAGTTACATCAAAGAAATTGTTCTTCGAATTTAATTACAATTAGCTTTTGCAAATAAATCACAAAAGTCGTCAGTGCAATGAGCAGCTCAAATTGCCTAATTTATTTTTTACACTCGAGAGAACCGCAACAAATGCAAACTCAACGATATTTATCCAAACAGAAATAAATGCTCATTGCATTGCAAACTTTTCCTTTCCTTACGCCTTACGCGCAGCGCATTTCATTTCATTCAATTTCTTTCCGTTGCGCAGTTCATTTCTCTGATACACAGAATTCGCTAATTTCTTATGGCCAATTGCCCGTTTCAATGTGCTATAGAATAGACGCGATAATTACTCGCAGCATAATACAAATATACTTTGCAATTGCAATTTCCTAACATTAGACGTGTTCGTTTTTGTGATCTCCTTATGTTCGAGTTCCGCTCAAAGAAGCAATTCGTTGCACTCGTCGTAGTCGAGTCAGTCATATTGGGAACAATATGAATAGATCAAACTAGAATACGACAATTGATGATACATGAATACACCTTAAAGTTCGTGCGCTTGGAATGCAGATAATTGAATAGTACGCGATTCATCGCGTTTGCACAAGCATAATGCATTTGTTCGATCGTAAGGCTAATGTTATAATGCTGTATACATAACACGTCCATTTGAAAGGAACATATTAGTGTAAACTGCAAAAGATACACTCATTAGACATTTGGCTTGCCGCACGCGGAGTTTCTTGAACAGCTTGCATTGATCAGGCGCGCGTGCAGTTGTGCAGACACAATTCTTTATGATGTGTAAGATGTAAGAGATTTGTTTCGACCGGAGGCGCTCGAAAGTTTATTTGGTCGCGTGCTGCCCGTAATAAATTACAGTTGCAGTAAAAACTCGAATAAGGTGAAATGATAATTTGATTCAATCGCGTAAGTGCTTACTTACCAAGTCAAAATATCATACACAGCAACAAATATAAACAAATATGGTATCAACAAATTACTATAACTCTTTCCAAAATATAATCAAAAGTGTTATCGTTAAAAATTCTATATTTGTAGTTTATTCCTGACAATTTCCTCAAGATGACCAAACAAATATAGTCAAACAAAAAGCAAAAGTATACTTATTGCTATTGCAACCATAAATAGATACATTGCATTTTACTTTAATTACAAAAATCGCGGTTTAATTTTTTAATGTAATTAGTCCGATTAAATATAAATAATTACGAGTCATAATTTTCATTTACAGATTATCTTATGTAATGCTGCAAGCGTAATTTTAATCAAAATAAAAACGTAATTAAATAAGTAAAGTAAGTTAGCAAAAAAAAAATACGTAAAAATTGTACATTTCGCAATAATTCATTATATTTGTGCATTTCAACACCCTTTCAGTCAAATATTTGCAACATGCGATAGCATAATCAAATTTAGGATATTATTAAATTTAAAGTTAAAATTTTGAGAGGTCTAATGTTAAAGATGCCATTAAAATATAAATTCAGAAGTTGTATATCGTGAATTAAAAATATCAAGTTCAGACATTAAAGGCAACATGTATTATCTAATAGATGTATGAATGAATGCATCCTTTATTGCATTACCTTAAACGTTTAAACAGTTTGCTTCGGTAGCAAACAGTTTTCATAAGCAAATCTTTAAGTTTTATGTTATTTTCTTATTCATCTTTAATATCCATATCTACAATATTTCCTATACTAGAAAGGAAGACTCATTATTATAGAAGAGTATTTTATCATTTCGGTAATAGAAAATAATATTTTAATGAAATTTAAATTTAATATTCATTCTCAGAATTATAGATAATTGAAAGTTCCTGGTTCAATATTAGACATATTAAGATTTTATTTTTATCGGTTGGAATGAATTAAGCATGATTTCTCACTTTTTAAAACACCTTCAAGCAGCAACCAAACCTATTATTTCAGGAAGTCGAAAGCAATAGCAATCGAAAACAAAATCTCAGATCAGTAAGTAGACAAAGTGAAATAATAACATTGTTTTCGTATTAAGACGTCAAATATTCTTTTGTTTCTAACTTATTATTGTGTGGCACACTCCAATTAACAAATTGCTAATAATTCCCAGCGCATTAAGGCGCCGAGTCAAGGTCGAAATGTTAGGTGTTCAACGATTTATGTTTGCAGTCAAGAATTTTTGTGTTACAACAATAGGCAAGACCACGAAATCATTGCAATTAGCCTAAACTAATTTTTAAAGAAACACACTGGTGTTAATTAGAACAATGAAATAGTTTTAATGTCAACATTTCGTAGGACATATCTATTAAATTATATGCAGTGTGAAGTAAATACTGAATTATATTTTAAACAAATTTGCTATCCTAGATAAATAAGTAAATGTTAATTAGCGTGGATAACTAATTGTTGTTAATTACTTATAATGTCTGTTTAAATCCATTTTCCAGCAGAAAATTGGCATAAAAATTTAAACAGGGTCACAATCTTGATTATTAACTTGTTGAAACACATGCTTGAGGAAATAACTACGCCAGTCACTGTTCCATATAGTTAGTTATTAATTAATGTGTGTAGTATGATAATTAAATTTTGCGGCACTAAAAATTGTTGTAACATTGTTACGGTTATTATACAAATTTCATAATAAACACAGTAATAATTTAATGATTCCAGAAATAAACGCAATCTAAGTAAGTAAATGTTTTGTAATAAATGTATATCGCTCTACACCGCGAATGTATTAATTGTACCAAAATAAGACGCAAAAGGAATAATTGTCATCGTCAAAAACAATGAGTTCCGTTGATTTGTTGATTATTTACACCTATTAAGCCTTTGTGTATAGGTAAACCGGAAAGCAAAAAATGCGAATTTAAGCAACAGCACGACAATTACATTAATTAAGTGTATAGATCATGGCAGTGATTGGAAATGTCGACTCCATTGTGGTCCAGTTCCAGTTATGTAGTTATGATAAAACCGCGCCCTGTCATATAACCTTGTACACTGTAAAAACAATCACGAAACCGCTCCACTGGCCTCTGACCCGAAAGCACTATTGCGGTTGCGGACACCTCCACAACCGTAAGAAACGGTAGAAGAATGCAGTTCCCCAAAAGGCAAATAAGTGACTTGCAATTGTAAACTGACATTCGCTAAGACAATACTCGAGTAAAAACTATAAGTTTAAACTGAATTAGTTTAGGTTTAGTTGAAATGATAAATAATGCAAGTCAATTATATTAATATGCAAAAGGAGCGCCGGACGTCTGTTGGCTATGCTACGGCTACGGCCATTGCCTGAATGCAGAATGAGGAAATTCAATAAAAATTACAACGACTAAGTTTAATTATAGAAAGGTGCAAGGCTATAGCACGCTCTAAGCGCGCAAGTTGTAGCTGCAATTATTCTTACTTTACTTTAGTTTACTCTCTTGTATTAAGTCTATGGTGCGTAACAGCGAAAGTCGCGCGCTCGAATATCTCTAAACTCTAAATATGGCGTTCCTGTTTTTGCGACTCGATGCTAATTAGAAATCATTGTTTTCAGATGCCGCCGAACCGCTTTGGATGTTTTCTACTATTTCTTCAGTTATTGTTAAATCCTATAAATTGTGATAAGTCATCGCCGGAGAGAACATTGCACAGACTCGTGGGTGGCCATATGCGAACGCGTCCGGATTTGGACGATACCGAGCTAATAATTACCTCCAGTGCGGGCGGAGGGCGCGAAGGTAAAACGAAGTCGGAGGGCGACGACAAGAAGACATTGTCGCAGCAAGTGGCCGACGGCAAGTACGGACTTATACAAAACGAATTGTTCAGTAAACCGATCAAAAAGCCGGGTATTATTAGTTACGAAAGTAATCCGGAAGTGCCCAAGGACAATATAAATAACTTAGGTGGTTTGAATAAGAATGACATTTGGTTAGCCGAAAATCACCTGCTGGTGATACGCGGCGGTAGTTTCTCGGACCGCGATGTGCCCGCGTACAGTGCGAACCATCCGGTATGGCCGCCGATAGACGATTATCACGCGCCAGGGAGGCAAGTCAAACTGCCAAGCAATCCGAAAGTGCCACCGCCCTTTCCCGTCCAGCTCACCGACGACGGGCCGCTCCAAATCCTGGGCACAAACTATACGACAACGCTTAATGGAACGCTCGCAGCGTCACCATACCCCCTACCGGCCGCCGAAGGCGGCTTCTACCCTGCGTTCCCGCCAGATGGAAATCCCTATCAGACCAACCTTACTTCCGGGGAAACTCCGTTCCCAATACCTCCTTTCCCTCCAGAGTTTGGACCGTCGCCATTCCCGGTGAATGGCAGTATGCCGCCGTTCTTCGCGTCACTTCCACCTGGTGCTGCAATTCTACCGCCACCTAGCAACACTAGTATCGAATACGACGACGATGACCCGTCCATTTATTATCCTCCCCCTTATAGTTTTTATTATCAAATGGATAATTCTACCCAGGTGCCTCCGGGTCCTTTAGTGCCCGGTATTGTATTACCGCCACCGCCAAATTTCTTTGCGCCATTAGATAAACCAAGGAAGAAGCCTGTGAGGATAACGACAACCACGTATAAACCATTGACAACAACAAGTCACGAGTTGAACAAACAAATACGACCCACAACAACACATGTACCTCCAACACCGATTAAACCTACGAGGGTTAAAATTGAAGATCTGTACAATATTCCGCCGCACACATCTCCTCCACGAGTGGTGATACATGTTGAAGACACAACAACTATACAACCGCCTCGAGTCGTCACGATTGTTCCAGTTAAACATTACAACACGCAGCATTATAACAGAAGTCGACCTAATGCGGAATCCGTGACTGTATTGAAACCTGTCAAGACCGTCCCGTCAGTGACATCAACCCCAAGACCGGTGTTCTTCTACGAAAACAATGTGAAGCCGTTCAAGGTGTACGGACCACCAACACGCCCGCGGACGACTGTCAGCTCAACGCAAATACCCCTCAAGGCGTATTACAGCACCAACAATAACGAAATCGACACAAATTCGGTAGTTACCCAAATACCGGAAACGGATTACTATAAGCCGCCGCGGACGACGACAAAACCACCGCGACAATATTATTATTACGAGGAGCAGCCGCAAGTCAACTCTATAACGCAACGAGCACCAAAGCAGCAGAACTATTTCAATCTGCCTCAGGAATATTTTGTTCCTGCCAAGCAAAGTGTGCGTGATAACTACCAGGTCAAACCATTGCCACCACAACAACAACAGCAGCAGCAATATTATTACCGACCAAGTCGTCCACCTAGTCGCTTCCGATTTATAGAGACAACCAAAAAACCGGACACGTTTAGCATACATGTGGCTAGGCTCAAGCAGCAAATACACCAGTATTACACCACACCGGAACCTTTCATTCGTTACGAGCCGTCGCCAAGACCGCCATCGCCTTCGAAACCAGTCTATCAATTCAGTTTCCAAGCTGCTAACTATCAGCAACAACAATTTCAGAACGGCTTCCGAGCATCACCAATCGATGATAACGAAGAGGACAAGTTCAGGCCGATAAATAATAATAAATACAGTGTTGAGATACAACCCGCTATTGAAGTGCTGCCGACGCGTAATCCTTATCCCTATCAAGAAAATACACCACCACCGGCTCCTTACTATCGGCAGAAACAAGTGCAAATACTGCAAACATCGACCGAACGGCCGAATCCAGCGAAATATTACACATCACCGCAGCCGGACTACGACTACGAAGATGTTGACATTCGACAGAAGACACGCTACCAACAACCTGCCACACCTAAACCAATAAGTCAATACTCCTTTGATGCAACACCTAATCCTCTTTATCAACCATACTATACGAAGCCAGAAGATGCCTACTTGGATGACATAACGCAGAAGTATTTCACCATCTTTGGTAAAAAGATACCGGGGCAGACAACGCCTCTGCCCAACATTCCGAACATAAGCTCGAAACGACCCAATATTCAAATACAGTACGCGCAGAGTGCAGGCAAAGAAGTCTCGCTGCACGGCGATACAATCGTTAATTACGTACGGCCGCGCCCGCTCGAATCGCAGGCGGAATACGTGCGGTCCAGGAGGCCGCCGCCTCCGCCTCTGGCGCAGCAGCAATCGAATTTGAATACTGAAATCGTTCAAGCCATACCAGTGAAAATTGCACCGTCGGCCGAAGGTAAACCGGGATCGTTTATCTCGTACGAACTGCCCGGCGACGACGGCGCGCATTTTTACTTCTTGACGCCGCAATTGGCGCAGAGCCGTGATCAAGGCGCCGGTTTCTATTTCGAAAATCCGAAGGCACAACAATTGAAGGAACAGCAACAGCAGCAACAACAGCAACAACGAAATAGCTAACAGTTGAACGTATGCTAACTTATGCTCGCGACCGTTAAAGTTGCAAAGTGTCGAAAACTAATAATTTATGAAATATGCGCATATGTGTGTGCCCTTCTATCTTAATTATTCTCTCGTTTCGTTTCTCCATGTATTTTCCTATTGTAAATTATGTAATATCCTAAATATTCTTATGTATTATATTAATTATTGTAGGTACGTATTTAAATGACAAGTATAACCGCATAAATATGCACGTACAAGATGTTTCAATCGTATTTTTGATTCGCTCGATTAGGATATTGAAATTGTAATCGGAAAAGGTTGAAGCATCTTGTACGATCGTTATTATTTTGAGTGGTCTGTGATCGTCGGAGTGCCAACCACAAGTGTGCGCACCAAAGAACACGCTCACGCATTTCGACTGCAATTTATTAAATTGAATTAAATTGATGAACACACACAATTAGTAGATGTATGTATTTGTAGATGTGTACAGTTCGGAAAGGATGTGCGGTGTGAATATTCTCATGAATCATGAATCAAATATCAAGCAGAGAGTTATGACGCCCGCGATATAACTCCATTATAATTATGATGATTTTTCGTTCGTTTCGCACTCGTACACGTACATACTTGGCTTGGGTACTTGTATTCGTATTTCACTTACAAGTTACAAGCATTGTGATTATAATACTGAATACAGTTGTCGTTGTATGCATATGTGTATGTAATGAAAGAGAAGAAATGTACAATAAACATATTTCACGTGTATTTATGCGTATAAATAGGATAATATAATCATAAACCTCTCACGATTTCCTTTAAATTGCATGGTGAATTGTGTTTTTTAGAGTTTGGACGAGTTTCCTTTGGTAAGTTGTGATGTTAATTTAGTGATTGATATTAATTGAAATTGAAAGTTTCTTAAATAAAAATGGCTTTATAATTTCAATTTAAATAATCCCTCATTAAAACACCAATGTACAGCTTTAAATGTACAATAAATTTTCTTAATATGTTAAATTATTACTTTGAGAGCATGGTCAAAGAAATTAGAAGATTTTCCATTCAAAATTACTTCAAGTACTATGTTTATCAATTTCTATTTCTTGACATGATTTGACTCATTTAACTGAATCATAAATACATATTCAAATCTGGGTTTTCTTTTAAATTTGTTGAAAATTATTTTTCAAGATTAACTTGTAAGATGGTATTAAGCCGTCTTAATATTATTAAAATTATAAAAGAAAATAAAAATGTATGGAAAACTATAACCAGAATATTTTTTATGCGATAATAATTACGCGGATTGGGTACTTATCAACAGAATTATATTTTCAAAGAGTGCAAAAGAGTGTTTGAAATGACATGCGTTAGCAGTGAGTATGGCCAACTTGTTGACAAATTCTCTTAAACACTCGTTAATATCGTTATAGTGGTTATAGTTTATTTCCATTGAGTTTTCATTTCACAACTACAGAGACTGACCCGAAGTTGCTTGTGAATTTTCTAGGCCTCTGATTGGTCGATTTTAAAGCAATTCTACACGACACCAAATTTTAAAGTCGTACGATGTATGCTGGAAGTATGAATTGTAAGACAGGACGATTGATTGACTTTGCTTCTTGCTTTAAATTTGAATTTTCACGGGCAATTACAGCACTGCCAACCTGACACATTTTTCGATCGTGTAAACTTGCCCGATAGTGGTCTCTATAGTGATCAAATGAACTATAGTTTAAAAACAAATCAAACTCGCTTTAAATTATCTTCAAAAACTTAAAATCCAAAGGGTCTTTAAAATTCAATATAAATTAATTGTTCCAAATAATTATTTAAATTCTAACCAATTTTAATTAATGAATTCCAAAATATATTCAAATTAAAAATTTAAATCAAATTTCAACATAGGCAACTTCGTATGCACTACAAATGCTATTTTGGTTGCCTGCGATCAGTTACAAGAACTTTTATCAGGGTAGGCTTCGGAAATTGAGCCAACCTTTTGCAGATTTTCTGTAAGTTTAACAACCTGCTTTTATACAAGTTATCTTAAACATACAGGGTACAATCAAACACTATTAAAAGAATTTCAAGTTCGTTCAAATTCATTCTCATAAAAATTATGTAAAATAAGTTAAATAAATTATCATCAACATAAATAAAGTAGCACAAAATACCATTTAAAGAAATTCAAGTTTCATTAAAGCAGTTAAAATTCATTTGTTCTCATAAAAAATATATCAAATAAAAATAGTAAAAGCACTTACCAGTATTTAGCTCCTGCTCAGCACTTTCATCCTTTAAGGGTGAATCAAAGAGATGCAAATAAACTTCAATAGCACACTTGGCAGCAGTGAAGTAGAACGGATGTCCTCGCAATACGTCCTCCAAACGTAACAACCCCACGTAGGACCGTAACGTCATCTTGCGCATGCAATACGTATGAAAATCGAATTGATCTTCAATGATTTCCGAAAAATGCTACAGAAACAAAATATTACTTTCTGCACATTTTACAAAAATAAAACACAAGAAAGTGTCTCACCCTATCAACTTCATGACATTTCTTTAAGGCATCGCCATACTGTTCCAGTCTTTGGTAAGCTAAAGCACATTCAGTTTGAAACCACATACATTGCATCTCGTTCAAGTTCTCCATAGCAGAAACACCTTCACGTGTGAACTTCGCACAGGTCTCCTCGGCTTCCTTCACGTGGTTCGCCCGCAACATATACTTAGCGCACTTCGAGTTAATGTACCTATCGGCGGTATCCAGCGCCTGCGCTTCATCCAGCCATTTATAGGCCTCCTCGGGATCGCCGGCATGTTTATACAGGCGGCCCTTGGTAACATAGAGCTCAATCAGGGTGGGCGTGTGCTCGATCGCCGCGTTAATATAATGCAGCGCCTTGTTGGTGTCCTTCAAGTAGTCGTAATGTTGAGCAAGGAAGTAGTAGACCCACAGGAGCGCACTGGCAGGCTCCTTTGGCCCATTCTTTTCCGACTCCACATAGGCGTACTTCCCATAGCTGAGCAACGCATTGACATATTGGAGCGACAGATCCTCGATCATCGCCACTTTGGCAGGATCCGAGTAGAGTAATCTCAGATCGACGAACAGTGGCGGAACACCTTTGGTCAACCCGCGCTGCATGTACTTATCCGCTAACACTTTGAACTCGTTGCCAGTGGCGTAGTTCAGCGGGAGTCTACGAGGTGGCATTGCACGCGGGAACTTCTCCGAATATTCGAGATAAAACTTGACGATAGCCTCCGGCGCTGTTAACTGCTTTGCTTCGATCAACTTTTTATAATACAGTGTGTTCTCCGGGTTGCGTCTAATAAGCTCCTCGTAGATTTTAACTGCATCACCAAAACGCCCAAGTTGCAGGTACAAAACTCCAAAGTTCTCTTTCAGTGTTAACTTATCGACAATCTGATCAGAATTTTTGTAGAGATGATTCAGGGCTTTGTTCAGGTCGCCGGATTCCTGAATGACAAGATTCTGGTAGAGTAGAAGCTCACTATGCTCATAATCAAAGTTGCCTTTCGGTTGCTGGTCCAGGAAAGTATCCAAAATGTTGAGCGCGTTTTTGTAGTCCCCTAGCAAATGGTAGGACATCGCGTAGCCGATCCAGGAAGTGCGCTGTGTTGCGCGCAGCATGAGAAGCTGGTAGCGCGTCTCCCTGTAGCCCTCCAGATCGCGCATTTGTATCTGCAGCAAGGAGAGATCGCGCAGTATCTGAATGTTGTCCTTTTCCCACTTGAGCGCATTGCGGTAGCATTTGATTGCTTCGTCGTACTTTTTATCGGAGCGTTGGAGGAGGCCGTAAACGTGCCAGCACACGTGCGAGCGTAGGTCGTTCCGGAGACCACGGCGCACATACTCATAGGCTTCTTCTTTGCGGCCGAGACAGTTTAGAGTTAACCCTTTCATCGCCAATGTTTCTACAAATTTACAGATAATTAAATAAAACATGTTAATGAAGGCTTGAGGAAATGTTGATATACCTCCATGTTCCTGATATTTTGGGTTGGATAAAATCTGCTTGGCAAATTTTAAACCATTCTTGTATTGCTTTTGTTCATAGCATCTCTGAAAAATGCATGAATATTAATTATTATGTAATAATAACATTCTCAACTTGATGAGAGAAAAATTGTGAGAAATTCGAAAATATTGACAAAAAATAAGTTTTAAATGGAACAAATACGTTGAATTGACTTGGAAATAATCTGCTATAATCAAATCAAAGCCTGGCAACTTAGCAAGTAGGTTAGGAGCGAAAATTCCAGGGACAAGGACCTCAAGCAACAAACATTCTGCATACAAAGAAAATCAATGCTTAACAAAATGCTTATGCTAATAAGAAATGTCTAGGTAAAGCGTGCATGGAATGGGATGCATTTAGGAGGCAAATGAAGAGTGCAATTGACGATAAGAGCAAAATTCGAAGGCTTGAATGGTGGTTGTGTTCGTGGACGAACGTAAACGCTACGTACCAGTATTCGTTTAAATAAGGCATTTTCTTTTGGCGGCAACGGATTACTCGATGGCATCGTCACTGTTCCACTGTGTTTGTTATTTAATGATCCGGTGAAATTAGAATTATGGATAAAATAAAAACCTCGTGGTCTCACAAACCTCTTGCAGTCGATATGAGGGTCACGTGACCAACACGAATCCAATGCCGCCAACCACACATAACCGGCATCAACATACAGAAACGAAAACTGTCATCGACCATCGGCCCCCACTCGTTGGCAACTTTACATACACCCAAGCGACGCTGTCGCTGCAACCAAATTTACACCGAATACCAAAATAAGCACATTTCCGGATAATAACCGTTCGGTATTCGATCAGAGGGCAAAAGGCACCACAGAAATTATCCAAAAAGTGCCAAGATTTAATAAAACAGGATTTATTTAATTTTGATGTTTTTCTACGTCTGTACAAGACATTTCAAAAATTCAATAAGTACTTTTATTTTAC
>JARJDT010002396.1:0-15421 GCA_030264655.1 Leptusa sp. GC000079
CAAACTACACTTTGCAATATTACGACGAGTATTACGACATGTACGTGAATATAAGCGCATTTAATGTTGGTACATGTGATGCAGAAAAAGCTCAAATGCTGTGCAAAATGAAAGGAGTTAATGTTCATTACATACAGAAAGCGTAATATTCTGAAAATGCTAATGAGTTTATTATTTTTAATGCAATCATATTTGTAGATGTACATTAAAGTTAAATTTTTTTTATTTATTATTTACTATACTTAAAGCAATTTTCAGTTAAAAATCTCCAATTGTTGAATTTATCGAATGCGTTCATTTTTATTAGTTTGTTGGTCGGAGCTTTGGGATTTTCTTGAGCCGATTCGCAGTCTTATTGTATAAAATCGTAAAAATAAAGAACGTAACCAAAAGCCTAATCCGGCTTCTGATTGCGCGAATAAGCACCACAAGATTGCCAGGAATTATCGTATTATATCTTTATGATTAGACGCAGAAACGCGCACCAAACAACAACATTTTAAGTACAACAATATAAAACAATATTAGAAAATATACAGGGTGTCTGTTAAAAATTCAACACCTACTACAAATAAACGATTTAGATTTAATTGCTTATTTAAACTTTTTAAATTTCCCGCTTAATTCAATATTTGATGTTGTGTAAACTGGGCTTCGCGGCGGTGGCGCTAACTACTGCATTCTTATAAAAAATGAACTGCAGTTGGGTCAACAATATTCTTTCCGTTTTAAAGTTTTGAAAACAATCAGACACAAAGTCAATTATTTTAGAAAATCAAAAGTAATTTTCCCACTTTGCAAAATCATTTGAATTTGTCACCTTAATAAATACTTTTTTTTGAAAATTTTAATTTATTTAATTGGTAAACGGTAAACAAGTAGGCGCGAAAACTACAAGGACATACAAGCGGTAGAAAAGCCGCACAACATTGTACAGTAAAGTTGATCGTTAAACGACTGTCGTTGCCACAAAAGCACGTGAACAATAGGCCTCCGCTGACGCGCTGTTACCTCCACACTTTCGCATTCGGCATTGTATAGTGAACTGGAAAAGCAGACGAGTTCCCCTACTAAAGGCAATGGTAATTTGCGTGCTCGTCCTTGCAGGCAGCAAAATGCCGCACGGGCACCAAGGGCGCGAGACAGACGAGCAAAAAGTCAAATGAACGATTGAACCGACGAAGATGCGCCGCAGATAGATGCCTGAGGAGAACACACTGCGAGAAGAATTGAATGAAAGGCAGCAACACGCAAGGGAGGAACACAATGGCATGAGGAATAGGTGCGGAATTAGTGAAAGGAGCGCGGCGCAGACGAGCAAATGAACTGCTCACTGCCCGGCGCCTCCGCACTTGGGCTAAATTAGAAAATCGGGGGAAATCGCACCTCTAATAGCCTAATACCGTTGTGGACAGGCCAAAAAGTGGTGTGATAAGCATGAGCCATCAAGTTAAATGCGTCTATAATCTTAGATCTTGCTTCTTGGCGAGAGTGTGAAAATTTCGTAAGTGGCAGACAAAAAGGATCTAGCACATTAGTGATTAGTCTCATTGCAGTAAAACAGACGCAAAGAAATAAAATTAAGTAAGTTACCACTCAGAAGAACAAAAAGGGACAAATGGGATATTAGAATCAAGGACTTGACAGTTTTGTTGCAATTCAATGAAATCCATTTCTAAATTAAAGGATCAAGATTTTAATCAGATAAATTCCATGGAAACATCCTGATTTTCAGATCCATACCGGGTGTCTGAACCTTTCATTAAAACATATTTTATTTCAAATTTAATCGTTGAAAATGCTTTACCATGACACCAAACTTGATCTAGTTGTGAATAATAGCTTTCCGGTATTCCGGTTTATTTTATATTTTCTTTCAAATTCAAGCACACTTTTATTTATAACTATAAGCGTCTATTATTGTATTTTTTCAAATAAAATAATAGAGGCTGAAACTAAAAAATCATGATGTATTTAAATACTCTGAATTTTGATAAATATTTATGAAAGAAAATTGAAATATTTATGCTTAGTTTTTAAGATCTTGGACGAAGTTAAGTTGGGTCGGGATAATGTCAGTATGTGTGGGTTATTGTCGTTGTTGCTAGTTTCATCAAAACACACAATACGTGTTGTTGTTTTAGCAAATTGTCTATCGACTGAAACAATAGCCACAGAAAAACAATAACGACTATCGTAGTTGTCGCTGTTGTAGGTATATGATGTAGTAAAGTAGTAATGAAAACAAAAGGACTGAACTAAACCTCACTGCCCGCCGCCCGGACGATGACGATGATGTGAGTGCAACCGAACAGAATTCCGAAACGTGGGCGACGCGACATTAACTTCAATTCGAGCGGTTTTTCAATTTACGCCGCTGTTGTTTCCATTGCCATCCAGAGTATTGCTGTTAGGTATAAAGCGCTTTCGCATTTTTGCCGGCATTGTTGTATGCTTGTTGTTTTTAGTGCTAAAAAGTATGTGTTGATTGTTTGGCGCGACAGCCGAGTGGAGTTTTTCAATTCGGTGTGTGATTGTGCGGTTGACAAATCTATTTAAATGCACGTGCATTGTCGATGAAAAAATCCACCAAACGACTAGCTTCACCAATAAACAAAACAATAACCAACTTGTATTATGGCGGCGTGCCGTGTGGCAATTAACGTGTCCATTCTGTTTGTAAATTGTCAAATTTGCTGACTTTTTTTGCATTTCTAACTGCATCGATTGGAAAGAATCCCGCAACTGTTGATTAAACTTTTGTGCGGTTTATTTTTAATCAAACATTTTTCCTGAAACTTTATTTTTACGCAAGTTTATAAATTTGTTGCTTTATAGCTTTTGGAATATTGACAGGTTATTTTAAAATTTATTTCAACTTGATAAAAATCGACGGATACAAAGCGACATGCATGCAAGGAGAATGCCGGATACATTTGTGAAAAATCTACACAAAGTTAGTTTTTGTTGTATGCGGAAAAGCTGACGTGCATGTGACAGTTGTGATTTTTCCAGCCAAGAAAAACTAACTCGATTCTTTGATTAAAGTTTTTATGTTTCCAATTTTAATTTGTTGACTTTTCGTTGTCAATTCACGATATATCATGAACATTTACGGGGTAAACAAAGGGGAAATCCTCGCAAGTTTTCCCTAGAGGTGCTTATTCATGCGTTGGTTTTTACATTCTTTCAACTTGTCACGTTGCCACAAATGTCTTGTCACCACAATGTCATTCGTGTTGCGTAAACATCTTTCACTAACAATTTTCGCAAACGAATGGAAATTCAACTGCTTTTTCACATTTTCAACCGTCTTGAATCCATAAAGGATGCCCAAATTCCTATATTGCACGGTTTGAAGTTGCACCCTCAAAGTTCTTGAATATACTGTATATTTCTAAATGTGTAACGATACGCTTTACACCGCCAGACAGGATTGTCATGGAGATGACGTGCATACGTGAATAATATGTTTATGGGAGTTGAGACTGGAGGAAGACACAAATTTTTCAGTTCAGAGCTGGAACTTAAGTGCAATTTTTAGTTTAGGTTAGGTTAGAACGTTATAGAAAAACGATTTGGAATTGCAACGCATTAGGAAAATGCAATCAACTCACTAGTGGGCACTCGAAGGTTCGCTAGCCATATAGTTTAATCACACTTGGCCGGCTTCCACACGAATCGGGCGAGCGGGCGGCGATTTGCCGGAAAATGGCCACAATTCTAAACGCCAACATTGAAGTTCACAGTAGTTGCTATGTAATAGTTGAGCATTTCAACTGTATCGAGCGACGAACGCTACTGAGTTCTGATCACTGAGCGTCCTCAACAAGAGATATTTTCCCCATCTTTACGATTTATCGCTTTGAAAAGTGTGCTTTGGAACACCTTGTGTGGGCGAACTTCAATCTCACGTCTCTGCTCGCCTTGGCATGTGAAGCAAACGAATGTGAACTTGCGGAACTATGGACTTTGATGATCAAAAACAAAACCCACACACATGCGACGAGGAAAACTCCTCGCGAAAGAGGAAAAATGTAGGGAAATAGTAAAGCAGGACGAGGTCGTTTGGCACGGAAGTTTTTTGTTTTTTGGAAACGTCCATCCTACCGGAATCGACCACTGCTGTAGTGGACTTGTAACAAAAATAAAGCGAAAACTGTCCGCCATTGCGGAAAGAAATTAAAGTAAATTGAAGGCAATACAATGGGAGAAAAAGACAAAGATTAAATTTGCATCAGAATTGCTATCTGCTTGTGACAATTAATCGAACTTTTCGAATTGGAAACGGCGACGAAGCGCAAACGAAACTTTCGAATGGAAATTGGCAAAACCGAAGAGGAAATATTTAAATTGCGTATAATTACTATCCCGGATATAACATTTTTGTAAACGTACTTTGTCGGATTTGGAAAAATGCGCCAAAGATGCTCCGAAACGCCCAGTGAGAAAGAATTAACGACATAATGAAATTTCGCAATTTCCTCCCTGCTTTCCGCGTTCGTTTCCTTCTTTCCGTGCCGTGCACGGTAATCTCTTCTCGTTTTTGTCTGCTCGGCCTAACCTCATAAATGTAAATATTAAGTAAAGTAAGTAATGCAATTTTTACTCGCATAATCGACCAGACTTGCAAACCAAGCAGGACAAAGCTTTGCGCTTTGTGTCTTCGAAAAAAGCAACGAAAGCGAAATAACGCGCAGAAAGCAAAGAAAAACTCGACACAAGAAAATGCAAAGTGAAACAAAGTTATAACTAAGATGGGAAGACATAAGGAAGCAACTTTACTATACAAGGTGTTGCTAGAAATATAAATTGAAACACGGTTGTTTTTTTAAAATTTTTATTTTGAGTTTTTCAAGAAACTCCCTTTGACAGTAATTTTTCTTTCTGAATTAATTTTTTTCGTGATGTTGGATAAATATGAATAGACTACAAAATTTCTTCCAACAGCCATAGTACGTTATTTCCCTTAAAACCAACCATCAGGATTATAACACATTCATTTATATGAAGTCACGTTTCGCATGACGTGGAATTAGTTATTTTAAGTTTGCCTTTTCGCATTTTTGGCTCCGTTTCGTGACGATTTTTTTAATGTGATAATGGCAAAGGCAACTTATTGATTAAACTGATCCTTTTGCCTGCGTTATGACTTCGTGTCATCGAGTTTTTTCAAGGGCCTGAATACTTTATTTGTCACAGGAAATCAAGATTGATATCAAACTCAACAAAAATAAAAGTAGCAGAAAAATATGTCAGTCCCTTGTCATCGAAGTCACAGCGAATTGAATTATCGAATTGTAAAGATAAAAATTTAATAAGATTTTTTTTCAAACGACGCTTTTTTTATGGTTATTATTTTTTCTCAAAGGTTTTTTGTTTAGTCAATTTCAAATATTAATTTACACCTATGAATAAAGGTTGAGTGTTATTATTAAATTGTCTCATGCTTTTTATGAGCAATAATATGAAAATTTTGTAAAATAAGTATAGTGGAATTTAATTAAACGCCATATAGTGTCATCTGTGATGACTATTGGACGATTGCACATTGTGCGCATCGGTGGACAAACTGACACGCAATATTAAAATGTTTCGTAAACACTGTTTGCCTGTAATGCACGCGAAATGCAAAATGAATTACATTTATAATGCGCAAATTATGCGTCGTTTTATTTGAATATTACAGTTATAAATGTATAATTGCACATTTCGTATGTGGGATCCTGTAATATTAACATACTGGGTGTTCGTTCCGAAACTATCAACAATTTGAGCAAAATCATAAAAATTATTTTTGGCACACTGTAAAATTAATGCGCTATATTTGCTTACGTATTGCATGTCAAATCGAATATATTAAATTTGGATTTCAATTGAATCGAAACGCGAGATGAAATCGTACGAAATTAAATTTACAATAATAAATAATCGCTTCTCGTAATTATGTATAGTGTATAGGTGCTCTTTATACACACATGATTGCGGATTTTCATCAAATCGTTAATTTCGCCATGTTGCCAACCAACCAACCTCCATTCAGATAGATTTTCCATGAATAGAAACTAAATAATTTGCAGGTACAAATTCACATTTCAATTATTCAACAAGAATTGCACTCTGTTTTCGGATGTTTTACTACTTGTCTAATAAGCATTCGTTCTAATTTAACTTCATTACTGATGTTCTTCAGTCCTGGAAGTTAACCCTTGCGCCTTCAATGTAATAAATGAATTTATGTGTTATAAAATGTAAACAAGTACACAGTACGCAAAGCGCGCGTAGCAACGAAATTGGCAATAAAATTAAAGGGGTGGGAATTGGGCGCCAAATGACAATGAGTCTGAGAAACAGTGAAAAGGGGGAGACAGACCATGAAACAAGTTACTCAAAGCGACTGATAATAATAATGATAAATTTAATAACTGTTGCTCCGACCAGCAATGGAAATTTTAAGGGAGAAGCAAACAAGTAAATATGGAAATTATCTCTTAGGCTGGGAATTAATTAAGCAGCTAAGCTCAGACTGAAAATTTATTGAAATTCATTATTACTGTCTTGCAAAACCAAACTAATTATTAATGTATTTAATATTTTAAAATTGCGTTTCTATTGAAATTCAGTTTCTTATAGCCATTTTTACTTTTTCCATTTTAATTAGTGTCTTTAGAAAAGTATTGCTTGAGGGTTGGCTCAGTCTGACGGTACTTGTATGACAAACTACTGTATTGAAAATGGTGCAATTAACAGCGAAACAATGCAATGTCAATTTCTACACCTTGATTGGTTTTCTTTGAAAACGTTTCCCGTTGTCTTATTATATTCTCCTTCATTTCTAGTACTTTTACACCGTAAATGTCGTTCACGTTTAGAATAACCAAGTATTTTGTTCAGTAATTATACAGAGTGATCGAATAAAATTGAAGACCAGTTGAATTTCGCGCCATAAATTAATGTCAAACTCGGATTTGTATATTAGAATGCGTTGCAAAACTCACAGGGTACAACCGAAATATCGGATCATAAGCTGACATTATTTATGGCGCGAAATTCAAAATATTGAAGATATGATTCAACCTGTATGTATTGATTCGCACAAGAAATAACTATACGGTTTCAATCAAATCAAATCACACGTATACGACAATGGACTGTCGTGAATGTTGCGAAACGTGAGCGAACACGAAACCACGATTTTGATATGATCTGAAGTTACTGAAGCAACTTCATAATCGTTGCTCGTGTTACCTAAAATGTTACGTCGTTAGCATCAAACGTGGAAACTGTTATTAGTCCATCGTATTTGATCACATAAGGAATAAAATAAAAAACTATATCGCATGTTTTCCTAGCCCTTTAGTCCTTCTCTAATCCGTTTATAATTTGTTTAAACAAGCCCTATATCCACACACTTGCGAAACTAAATAAAATACACATTAAAGTAACCTTCTCTGGTTCCGCGCTTTTATAGGTACAAAGAAACACATGAGCGAGGAGGAATTGAAAAGCGTTGGCGTATTTTTCGAACAAACATTCGATAATGACTTTTGGTCTCGATCTCTTTCAAGTACAACCGGCCGGGAAACACGCAGTCACACAGTCGAAAGTCAGACGCTTTTGACTCGTTCCAAATGCCCCAAATGTTCTTTTCTCGGTCGTCTTGCCGTTTCCACACTGCATACTCTTTCTTGACTCACATTTTCTATATAAAAGAAATACAATTTTCACTCAATTTCGTCCTCATTCTTCTATCGTTTCATATAAGAAGAGGTAACGTTTTTCTATTCTTGGACCTCTATATAATTGCAATTTGAGCCGAACTAGCGTGTGCGCGAACAATAAGTAAGTTTATTTAGGAAAAAGTCAACTTGAGCTGAAGACTTCTTGTGCGCCCTACTTCCACACTCACCCACACTCGCACCAGGCCATGAGTTTGAATTCCACTTAACTTCAGATGCTTCTTCAGTTTTCTAGTGTCAAATATCCACAAGCGGCAACTATAACTGTTATTTTCAACTTTGACGCTTTTAAAGTGTGCGTTTCGCATTGGTAATAATTGATAAGTTCAAATTGTAGCAAGTTGAAGTCTCATCTGGATTTGGATACGGATGTGAAACCGAAACGCAAACGTGGTCACTGCTTCGATTTCCAGAGCATTAGTTTTGTTGACGTTAATTAATCCAACGGAAGGATATCGGCTGGACTGCTTACGCACACCATCAGTAATTGAGAAGTGGCATAACCTTCTGGACCCAAAGTCCATGTCTCGTTGTCCCAATATATCGTACGTAGTTGATTGGAAGATTGGACTAATTGTTGTTTTGGAAGTTGGAATGGCTGAAACGGATTTGATTGAATTGTTTGATTAATTAATCATTGAACATTCGATTACGTCCGCATTCGCTATAAGGCTGACAAAGCAGGAAGTGAGAAAGGTTACCGCTAATTAGAATCCGCATTTTATTCTTCAAGTCGACAGGATGTCTATAAGAATGTGCAACTTTGTTCTTTAAATTGGTAGATTTGCACTGAGAACGTTGGAACATGAATAATGGGGATTTACATGTGATAATGAATAATGCTTATTTTCGACGTCCGTTAAATAAAGTGCACTGAAAAAATATTGTAAGCAACACGTGTATAAAGTGTTCGTTGACCATGAGACTACTTTATACACTAGTTTCTTAAATAACTTTTATTAAATTGCCATCCCAAACGAATTATTTCGGTTTGAATTTCAATTAAAAACTATGAATTAGGTTATTTTATTAACCTGTAAATAGCCATTATGCATATTCCACCGTTCTCAGTGTACCTTGAGGTATATAAAGTAGTATTTGTATTCAATTCTCTTGACACGCCATGCCAAGACTCTTAATATGTTGGTGTATTGTACCGAGTGAGTTTGGCGGTTTGGCGGCTACGTTGGAAATTGGTTTGGCCGAGTTGTAAAATTCGCCAAATTTCCCATGAGCATTCACCATCTCCATTGTTATTTGAAAGCGAGAAATGTCGGAACAAACAACATTTCCGGATTAAATTTTTCTTCAATAATTGCCTGAGTCTTGGTCAGAATTACACTCCATATCTTATTACGCTGATTAAACGAATGGCATATCGCTTGAAAGTTTATTTATTGACAACGTTCGTGCTTAGCCGTTTTGCGAGAACTGACATCGACATGAAATACGATAAAGAATTTTTCGTTTCTTTTCAAGTCGGTCTGTTTTCTATTTCAGCCAGAAATGGAAATGATTTAGCGTTAAATATCGTGGCAATTGCTTCACATGAAAATATGGCCCACGCAAAGCCAAACTCTGTAGAACTAGAAACTGATAAAACTTATCAATTTGTTTCAAAGATACAAGTTTGCTCGCTTGTTACTTAAAGTGTTACAATTCTGTATGAGTCTTTTTAGTGTTTTATATATACAACTTGCTTGATATAGTTACTAACTGGTTAAGTGCAGTCTGCACGAACTGTCGAGATTGCATGATAAAAGCCCGTTTCGAGTGCATCTGATGCTATCAAAGCCATCAACCAACAGCACAATACAAACTGCTAACTAAACATTGCAGATACATATCAACAATTGTTGTAATTTATTAATTACTGTGAGATATGCGATTTTTGTGCCTGATGTAAAATATTCAGAATGGAAATTGATGAAAAACAAACAAAAGTGATAGAATTGAATTCGCGCGCCAGTCGTTGTGAATATTCATTAATTGTTAATGAATTAAAAGGCAACTGCCATGGTTTATTCGTATGTATTACATGACGCCACAAAAAGCGGTGCGAACCTTTTTCTAATGGAAAACGTACATTTGCTGGTCCTGAAAGCTGAAAGCATTAAGCGAACATAGAGACGAATAAGCAAAGAACTTGCATTTAGCAGTTAGCGAAAATTAAATAAATGCAAATATTTGGAATTTATTAACTTTTTTGTTATTTATCTCGTCATTGCTTTTCTGCTCGCTAAAGAATTGCAAATGAATTACGTTAGGCAGATGATAAAAAAGATTGCTCTAAAAAATGCATTAAATGTTTATTAATCCAAATCCAAAGTGCGCGATTAAGTTTTTTTTATTCGCTTCAATAAGTTGCGAAATGTCTTTGGTCTTGAGTGTCTTGAGCGCTAGTGAGGTTTAATCGAAATTGTGCGCGAACACAGTATCAATATAGAACGTCTAGCCAAGCGTATATGGTGAAGTCAAGTGATGAGGCGCTTTTCGCGTTTGAATTTACTAAGTTGCCCAGCGCCTTCACATCCACACCTACAGTATGTACATGCATAGACGGGAAGTTGTAAAGCCCGGCGTGATCGCGCGTGTGTGAACGCCCAAGTTTATTTCAGCTTCTTCGTCCTGTAGCCTGAATCAAAGCGACTCAACTAAACGAACATTTCGAACAAGTGCGCCACGAACAAGCAGCGCATCTCATATCTTAAGAGCTGTTTATATCCTGCTCGAACTTCCGGTTTCGTGGCCAACCTCCAAGAGTCAAACCTGGAAAAGTGTAAGCTTCAAGAACTAATATTAAAGAACAACTTTCGTTCCATCTCCTCCTCTTTCTTTACATACAGTATGTTCTTGTTTTACACTTTTTCAATGCGATTAAATGGTGAAATATTTCGTGTTAGTTTTCACTCTTACCTGGCTACGAAAAAGCATTCATTAACACTTTTGCGTTATCAGTTTCAAACTTTTAATAACGCACAACACGCACTTTAATTGATGGTTGACATTCACGATAGTAAAATTTTCTATTGTTTTCATTTTGTTTTTTTTTACTGGTTCTGGTACTGGTGTGGTAGGAAAACGAGTGGAAAAAAGTTGATTAGGACATTTCTAAATAAGATGTTACACGCACACCGCACTCTAAACTTAAGTGGACGATTGTGCATTTAAACTTTTTTTGCTTCGTAGACGTCTTGTGACATGTTCTTTGAAGCCTGCAGGCACTTGCGCTGAGTATGTTCAAGTTATCCAAAGAAGCAGGACGAAGTTCACGTGCGGGCTGCTTGGCGCTTGTTGTTTTTCCTGCCGTTGTGCAAGCGCAACTAAAACTCTATTTATTCGCTTTCCGGATTCTTGATATTGTTTTCGTGCATGTGCATGGCATGCATGTGCGGCACACATTTGCTTTACCTACATGTTCTCAGCGTGATTCTTATCTTAAGCTACTGTTTGATTCCATCATACAATTTTCTGTTTTGACATTCAATGATAAAACGGTGGCCTTCTAATCGAATCTGTATTACTCTATTAGTTGCAGTGCAGTTACCTAACACTGAAGTTAAGTTATTATTTTAAGAAGAAAAAAATAGTTTATGACTGTAGAGAAAACACTGGATGCATTTTTAGTGATATTGCTCCCAGTTTTATTGTTCCGAGAAGTATGAGCGAAAGCGAACAACGTAAAACACGCAAAAAATAACGGGGGAAAATTGGGCGAATTGCGAAATGGCTGCAGGGAGAGAAATAACGCACTCGGAACGCATGGCTTGGAATAATCGAGAATGAATGCGATTGATGCAAACGTATTTTTCACAAAGTGCTGTGCTCGGACATGTGGGCTTGGAATACACTTCGAAATACTGGTTTTCCTTACACATGTTTTACTCACATGAGCATAAACAATGCCACGATTGCATATTCGATGCTTTCATATCGTACCGCGCGGATACTTTTATTACCGGAATATTTCAAGCCTTGAATTATTCATTCAAATTTGTTTGTCATTGGTGATGTACAATTCGTCGTCGCCCTAAAATTGGAGAAGAATCGCCGAAAGTAGAAAACGAGAAAATCTTGCATTACCAGCAGCTTATATGAAAGATCCACGTTCCACGATGGTCAAAGCTTCTTTAGACATTGTCTGATTGTAAGGGAATGAAGACGGTCGGCCGGGCTCGCATTAGGGTCGACGCATCTAAATCAAATCTTTCAAATCTTTGTGAGGATCAACGGGGTGCGAGTGGCATTTTTTATCGCATTTTGTCTGCTTCTTTTCACTTCCCCAAAATCTTACATTTCAATCAATTTTATTATTATTATTTTACTCTATATGTAATGTTTTCTTGAAAAATTATTTTCAGAAATTTATTCTTGCATTCAAATTTTCTGTGTGATTTTACTTCGAGGTATTCTTGTTGTTAGCATCAGTAATTTGAGGCAACACATTTACAAATTCCATCTTTCATCTTACGCTTTTCCTTATTTGCGCTCTACTTGCGCCTGTAACCACGGCGACTCATTCAAGTTTACCAGAAGGATATGAGAAACTCGTGTTTTGCAAAGTAAGACGGAATATGCGATGTGTTGTTAGACAGAATCCGATGTGGAGGCGCCGGGCAGGTTGAGGTAGAGGTATATCTTTGTACGCGCTCATGTTGTTGATGCTTGGAACAAATGTGTTCGAATCGACAGGAATTGAAGGAAGTAAGAGCATAACCGGCAATGCCAACCTTTCGTGTCTATATGTATGTTGTATGATGAAAGGAAGGATAAGGCATAAATGGAATGAGGGATTGTGTTCCTATTGAAATGCTCTCTATCCAAGAATACAAGAAGTGTTAAATGTTATATACCGGCTGTTTCACTAAGAAAGTCTTAATTTTATAGATTCTTTAAGTGAAAATGCGGCTGTTCAAAGATAACTTTAACAACGAAATACTTTTCCTTCCGAGTTTTTACTTTTTAAAGAACTTGCCAAAAACACTTTGTACCGAACTTTCCTCGAAACAAGTGAACGGAAGTGGGAGAGACTTGAACCGAGGTAGGAACCGAACGAAGGCGTTATATTGCCGAAGGAAATTGAAGAAGTTTTTAATAAATATATTACGAGTTTATTGTATTTTCTATTTTCTCCGAGCCTCTTTTTTGGACCGAGTGGAAACTTTGCGCTTCTATTGCTTTCGCCCTCATCATAATATATTCTGACTGTTTTACTGCACGACTACAACGCGTTCTTCATCGTCCATATTGTTGTTCGATATACCAATACGACGATGAGTTTGTTGAGACTGGGGGTGAAATAGAATACTGAGCCGATCGACGAAACATTTATTACACGTGTATTTCATATAAAAACTTACGGCAAAACCATCTCCACATACAGTAATAAATATAAATCGATTTTTATATAAAAATGTGAATAATAACTATAAATATAAATTGAAATATGTTCCCAAGTTTATTTTTATAGTTTATCTATTATTTTTTTGCAAAGTGATCAAATGAGCAAATGCGCCTGCTGTGCTTGTGGAAGCTTTAAACTTTCGCCTGGAAAAGTTAACACAGGAATTGCATGTTTAGAAATGTAATTTGAGCACTGAAAACAACAAACACATAAAAGGTATACAGCATGAAAGCAGTCGGTTTTTTCTTGTAATTGCACTAATTTGAGCTCAGGTGTTTCAAGCTTTTTCAATATCTAATGCATAAAAGAAAATCTTAACAATAATTTGTACAAAGTACAGAAAATGATGATTTTCTTATTTGCCAGACTTTTTTACATTTTGAGCGAAGTTTATAGACACCCTGTATAGCTGTATTTTTCGGATTAATGCAAAATGTTTGGAATTTCTTGCATCTGGCTGGACACTTGATGGATTTCCATTCTTTGTACCTTTCACTTGTTTTCGGGGGTATGTGGAGCATTTTGGCAAATTGATAATGGATAATGAAATTGGTGTTCGAAGTGGCAGGGAAGCATCAACGCGAACACAATGGAAGCTTTTCGGATTGGGCACAAATTGAAAAATTAAGCTACATTAAGCGAGTCTATCAATTCTTCTTATTGTCCGAACCGAATTTTCCAAAATACGTTACAGGAAGTTCCTACCTTTGCGAAACTGCCGTTTCCAACTTTATTGTAACCCACTTATTGTTGAGACACTTTGTATATTTTTTGAACGAACGAATTAACGCAAATGACGCGTATTCGAAGGGCAGCAAGAAATACTCTCGAAATCCATCCCGCATTTGTACGCTCGTTTTAATTACAAATTGCACTGACATTGAAAGTTCTTTTTTTCATCTCCGTTGGCTCGTTTTTTACGCGTTTCCTAGTACACATAAAAGAAATGACGTCGGAATGAGAACGGTGAAAGTGGTAATAAAGGGAGACGGAAATCGGGGCGCTTACTGATGACGATGACGATGGCCAGAAAGATTCGCGCAATTGAGGACCTTTCTATTTTATATTGTCGCATTTTTCCTTCGCTTGCCATGCGAATGTTTCGATGATAATTATTTTGAATGTTTATTATACTATTGAAAACTTTAAGCTATGGCTCAACATCATCGCCGTTCGCCTCATCATGAAATGACAGACAAATTTAATTTAATGCACCGTTCGTTGCCCTTAGTCTTTTAGTCTTAGCCTTGCTCAGTTTTGCTTTCACATTTTTTCCCGTCTTTGGTCTCAGAGCCGCCGCGCGTTCTAATTCGTTATTTTCCGCAGGCTTCGCTCTGCATTCCTCGGCGCATTTTCCTAGTGTTATATAAAGAGAAAATGCGACTTTATAATTGAAGATTATTCCCAGCACGTTGTCATCTCCGTGCACGTCATTATGTGGTCGAGTTGACTCTTTGCTTTCCAGCGTCAACTTTTCGCCCTACGCTTGATGGAAATGGTGCCAATCGAATTATGGCACAATGACGACAATGCGGCCGAGGTGCAAGAAATTGCCAATGCGCTATTCAAATAATCCGCGTCTTTTATTTTCGCTCTCGTATTTACAATTTGCATAAGGTATGTTTTTATTGTGCTTCGCCGTGTTTGAACGTGTTAACATTTAGGTAAATATTCGGATGACGTGCGTCGTGCTTGGGGTTTATTTATTTTCTTTCTCGTTTATTTCTTCATTGTATGGCTCGCGGCGAACGCAGCATACCATTAACCCTCAAACCCCCAAAAACCCTCAAACGCACAATGTATGAAACAAATTTTTGTTGTTTTGTACACACGCGTCGCGCACTGAGGCAAAGCACACACGAATTGTAAGAAAATACATATGAAAAGCACGCATGTAAACATTGCCATTGGCAGAGTGTGCGACTTGTGTTTAGTTGTACACACACAGCGCTTCTGTATATTTGGAATTGAATGTCTTATAAAAGGCAGGCGGGTAAAATAAGAAAACAAGGATGCAAGGATTTGGACATGTGTGGGACGCGCCCCCGACACAAAAGTAAATATCTTCGCTTGCCTTCGACTTCCTAAAAGAAAATCTTCCAACGCGTGCATGAGATGCGCTCCTTCGTTCTTTACCTTGCGTTTGTTCCAATGTTTGGTTGAGTTGGGATGCTGGGAATGGTTTGTTTGCGTTGATCCTTTTTCGGTTGGCGAAGCACGTCGACGTCGTCGACGTCGCCATATTATGCACGTGCATTTTTACTAGCTAACTAAATTC